>JAGKTI010014356.1:7488-21760 GCA_018397915.1 Birgus latro
CAAAGGTCAACTAGTTTTTATCACCCACCTTTAGCACCATTTTGTCTCATGAATGACGTGAGCTACCAACATGAAACCTTCAGGGTATCAAGATATGGCCAAAATCTTGGACGAGTTCTAAAATGGGCACTCAGGATCAAGGTCGAGGTCACCAAAATGTCTGCCAAAGGTCAACTAGATTTTATCGCCTGTCTTTAGAACCTTCATATCTTATGAACAGCTTGAGCTATCAACATGAAACTTTCAGAGTATCAATATGTGTCTAAAACCTTGAACGAAACCGAAAATAGGCACTTTGGGTCAAGGTCAAGGTCACCAAAATGGATCCCAAAAGCCAACTATTTTATTATGGATTGGGTTTTTGTGAAACGCGGTGACTGAATTCCTTAGATATTTGCAAATTTATCTTCAGATTTGGTTTGTAAGCAGCCTGTAACTTGGCAAACAGCATAATATGGCTGACGATTAGCATTCGGCTCCCGAATGATTTTCTTTCTTTGTAGATGGTTTTATGGTACAGGCACATTCGCTCTACATTCTGTATTTTATGTTGAATCTGTAACATTCTGAGGTTATCCCTGATTCATGTAAGTTTCTGATTCATGTAAGATTCACTTTGATTCATGTAATATTCACCTTCCCATCATATTCTGATTTCTTTCCCTCTTATGTTATTTACTTCTTCCCTGGTCGAACTTATACTTGTGTACGGTAAATAATAAGGCAGTGTATACATACAATATGTTGATTGTAAGGTGACGAAAATGTTCTTTCTCCCCACACTAGCATGTATGGATTTATTAGGGATTTAGGAGGGAGTACAATAATGTTGAATGATCCCTATCCTGACCGTGAGAAGAAAATTGGCGACCTTCCATGACTCCAGAGTGATTTTGCTTTGGCCTAGTTGCATAAGTAAACAACCCAACGACCTTGCACTAAATATTCATAATGGTGTTCATAAATTTTGATGATGTGATGGCGTTCCTACGAGACCACCCCAGGCCCGCTGAGGTGGAAAATCTTACGAATTGAGGCTACCACGTAACCGTAATATGTTTCAGTTGCTTGCCCTGCTGAAGCAAGCCATGTTTAGTGTAAGGGAGATAGGTATTGATGCAGACCACCCCTCACTTGATCAGACACATGTGGATCAAGGCCCGTCAGTTCATGGTAAGGAAATAAGTCAGAGCATTGACCAAGGATTGTCAGGTGATAGATTATCTGTTCTTAGTGATGATACTGCACACGACGACACTAGTATTTTTGTAAGCTCGAGTTAGAGAGAATTAAGTTCAAGCAACTAAAAGTGCACGTTCAAATCCGTCGACAAGAATAAGATCATGAACAAAGAAGTAGACAGCTGGATAATTCAGTTAATTCACATACCTCCTCTGGTGCACAGTAATTCGATGTTGCAAAGAACATAAAATTAGTACTCCCCCTCCCCCCTTTTTGTGAGCAAGACGTCACTCGGTACTTTCGAATGTTTCAGAAGGTAATCCGTCGTCCATCCTAGCCTGAAAATTATTGGTCTATCCTGCTACATAGGTGCTACTTAGTGTCCTTAAAGGAAATGCACAGGCATACAATCTTGCCTTGATTATGAAGTTATTTTTTTTTTAATGCTAGGAAGAAGGAACCAAAGGCCAGAGGCCCGTAAAAAGTTCCTTCCAAGAAAAAAAAAAATACAAAAGAGAGCCAAATTCAAAATCCGATCGCTTCGAGATGCCTGGAGACACTGCGTTAAAAGACTGGAGATCACAGGAAGTAGGAAATACAGACAGAGGAAGACTGTTCCAGAGTTGACCCGTTGCACAGATGAAGGACTGGGAGAGAGTTGGACAGAAAAGGGATGAGAGTTTGGTACCAGACGGGCACCACGCGCCCGTCACAGAGGTAGCGGGATGCAAGCAGACAGTTCAGAGGAACAGTGACCAGCGAAGCAACGGTAGAAAAGAGATAAAGATGCAACAGCGCGGCGAAGAGACAGAGGCTGAAGGGAGCCAGTAAGAGGAGGAGAATTGATGAGACGAAAAGCCCCTGACTCCACCCCACTGAGAAGAGCTGCATGTGGGGAGCCTCCCCACACGAGAGCTGCACTCTACACAGGGGCGAATAAAACCCGTGTATAAACTAAACAACTGTGCGGAGGTAAAGAAGGTACGGAGTCGGTTTAGCACACCTAATCTATTGGAAGCAGATTTTACAAGAGATGTAATATGATCTTTCCAAGATAAGTCACGAGTGAATGAAACCCCAAGCATGTTCAAGGATGAAGCAGGATTAAGCTGGATATTATTATACATCAGTGGGGACTCCTGTGGAAGACTTTGCCGGGCTGATAAGTGTAAGAACTGAGTCTTTGATGCACCAAAAACAACAAGATTATTTTTACCCCAGTCAGAGATACGAGCCAAGTCAGACATCAGGTGTGCCATAGCCTCATCCCTAGTTTGTTGACGTAACGGCTGAGATGAACGTTGCAGGAACCGAATGGAGGGGTGATATAGGGTGGAGTCATCAGCGTACAAGTGGATAGGGTTAGATGTACAGCTCAGAAGGTCAGTGACGAATAAAAGGAAGTAGTGAAAAATGCCATTTTTAATAGTCTGGCAGCAGAAGGTTGAAGTAGGATTTGGAGTACATACAACATTTTATTACTTTTCTGCTAGGTGGGAGCCTCTACAGTAGACCTCAAAACCACTTGATGCCACTTTGGCATATTTGGGCAACGTTTTTTACAGCAAAATTCAAAGTGGGTCCTATCCTACACTATCGAAGTCTCAAAATGTCGATATATTTGTTAATATTTGGTCTATGAAGCTAAATTTGGTGTCAAAATGTACATTTTTTTAGGTCAAAGAATCCATGTACATCACCAGATTTATGACTGGTGCATTCCAAATGCTATATCTGGCAAATACTTAGAAATCAGAGTATATTTTTCCATTTGTTTCTCAGTATTCAAGTTCTTACCTTAGATTCAATTACTATTTTCTTTTCACAAAAAAACAAAAATTCTTTCATTAACTTGTTAATTTCACTTTTACAAAATATATATTTCCACGAAAAAAAAACCTATATGACATCAGGTTTTATCTAGTTCACACAAACAGCAACGTTTTCATAAGTAAATGTTCAAACTAGTCAAACTAACCATCCTCTTCATCGAACACAAATACAAGCCTAGTTTGTTCATTGTGACAGTTGAGAGATGTATGGCATTCACAAAACACAGAACAAGAGATCCTGGCAGCTGAACAGCCACACCTACTGGTGGAACATGGAGTGTTTGAGCTACATCCGCAACGTATCATTTTCAGCACTTCAAGTGGGGCTGATGAGACATCTGGTGGAAGGGTTTTAGGCAGCAACATACCTGGAATAACCTCTCGTGTCCATCCATAACATGTGGGATCCAGCTTTGGTGGCTCAGGGTCTAGAGCAGCTCGCCATAATGCACACTGAAGATGGGCTCGGAGGACATTCTCCTTGAATGCCTCAGTAGTCGGGGGAAGTGCTCCAAGTTTAGGTGCTGAGTTCAGTTTTGTATTACCGATCTTTATCTTCCAGGCATAGTACCGTATAGCTGACATGTTACTAATTTCCTTTGATCCACAACAAGTAGCATAGAATCTTGTAGCTTCTTCCAGAACATCCGAAGACAGGGCATCAAGGTTACCAAGGTGGTTTAGCTGTTGGCCAGATCTCAATGCCTTGAGGGCTTTACCCTTACCAGTGCCCCAGCAGAAGGCCACAGTGTCACATCCTGTCAATACCTGGGCTGGTAATAAGTATGGTACAATGACAGAATGTTGTTCAACTGTAGCTCTGACGTCCGTAGACGACCTGGTCTGACTAGTGGCACTCATTAGCAAGTTACTCGTGAGGTTTCTCTGCTTGTAGAAATGCATGAGAAGTGTGAACACATCAGTGTTATCAGAATGAACATTAATGCATGATACTCCTTGTGATGCAAGATGAACCATTTGCTGAGCAATAATTGTGTCAGCTTCTTCATGCCTTGTTTGTAGATCATTCCTGCCTCGGATAGTGTCACTGTGATATTGCACAGGAATTGGCTGTTGTCCTGTCAAAACTGATCTTGTATGTGCTGGAAGTAAATCTGGATGGTCATGGATATAATCGCAGATCAGGATGATGAGTTGCACCTTATTTTCTGTCACAGTTAAGATGACCTTCTGTGGTGGAAGAGATGTTGTGATACTTAGTTGGTGTTTACGGCTTCCTTCAGAACCTGCTGTGGCACTTCTCGAAACATTCTTTATGCTATCAAGGTAGTAGCGATCAAACACTAAACAGGTATCTGCTTTTCTCATTTCACGTGTGATATACTCTATCAGGTTTTGGATAAGTCTTCAACTTCCCCTGGGGTAGGCCATGTTATAACCCAAAGAATGGCACATCCATCCAAGATAAATGTATCAGGTGCAGGACAGAGTCGTTCACAAACCTCAACTTGCAACTGTTTGTTGAGTGCAGACTTGGAGTTAGTGATGCGCATATCACCAGTATCTTCAAACATATTTGGCGAAACAGGAGCCTGTAGAATAACGTCTTTGAAAGCATGTTGATTTGGGCCACGATCAGCAGTCCTACACTGCATGACTCTTTTCCACCTGTCAGGATGTTTTGGATCTGGTTCTAGAGAACATACTTCGCCACAAATGAAACAGTGGTCCTTGAAACTAAAAATGTTAAACTGGGATCTGTGAGCCCATTTTACTTCCGGCTTTGGTATTCTGTGGCGTGAAATATGTCTTTTTATATGGTGCTTTGAAGTGTATGCTGATCCGCATGTTCTGTGAATAAAAAGTTCAGAGGTATCATCAGTATCTTGCAGGTTATAGTCACCATGTAATGTGTCCCCACGCTGCTGGCTAGATGTGACTAGGGATATACGCCGAGCAGTAGAAACTTCACAGAGACTTTTCTTCTTGTCCTTGCACTTCATGTAGTTCAGGAGTATGCAGCTATTCTGTTGATTTGAACGGCTTGTCCCCATATTCACCTAATCTGAAAACAGATGGTAACATGCAACTACAACAATGCCACCACCACTACAAAGCATGCACATATAGGATATTCAAATAGTATATAAGCATATAAGCATATAAGGTAAAGTTTAGAACCATTTACAGGCAGAAGGCTCAGACATATGTGGAATTTGCTAGAGTGTTCGAAGATACATTTAATCAGTGGCTACATACTAAGGAATTTAACGCAGATTTTGCTAAGTTACGTGAGCTCATTATAAGAGGCAAGGGTAGTGATTGATAAGTATAGCCTTTTAGTCACAAGCATTTAGTAAAGGTAGTACATGAATTTGGTAAAGGTAGGAGAGTGGACCAGCTAGAGTGTCTTAAGCCTTACCATTGCAAACCCGTTCAAGCTAAGTATGATATTGCTACAAGGAACTCTGTAACCTCTGAGAGTGTTCATCTCACAAAAGGGAGTGGGGAGAGTGTCGGTGAAGGTGCAGTGTCAGTTTTGTAAAAGCGAAGTCATTTAGAGGCCAGATGTTGGAGGAACAGAGGAAGTTGCAGAACCAAGCTAGTTAGGACTTTGGGAACTCAGAGTTGATAGGGGTATAATTACTAAAAAGAAGCAGCCACCCCTAAGTAAAACAGGTAGTAGAACACACATCCTCAGCTGGTTGTCAATAATGCTGATGCCAAATAGGGGCAATCAGGGGACGATAGTCAAGTTTCACTGAACTGTAGGGAAAGCAGGACGGTGCAGCCACCAGGAAGTAGTGAAACTGGTAGTGAGATCCATCAGAGCAAACTTCTTCAGATGATTCACGAGATTCCTCCCCCTCAGGTTACAAGTTACTGTATTTGCTAATTTCCTTTCTAAAGGCTTCATATCCATTAGTGGGAAAAACCCCAAAGAAGAAAATGTACTACAAGACACAGGCACCTCACAGTCACTGATGCTGAAGGTGTCAGAAGTAGGTGAGCCTGATGAATATGTCTTGTTGCAGGGTATAGGTGACTATGTTACTGTTCCTCTGGCTGAGATTAGGCCCCAATCAGATTTACTCACAGTACCCGTTCGTGTGGGTATGGTGGAAGAGTTACCTGTAGAAGGAGCTACTCTCCTTTTGGGTTGTGACTTTGTAGGTGGACAGGTAATTGCAGTCCCTTGCGTGGCGAATATTCCATGGTTGACGATGATACTAGGAAACTGGAGAGAGATTGCCGCACATTGTTTCTGGCCTGTGGTGTAACTAGAGCCATGATGGCAAGTAATAACAGCCGAGATGCAGAGGCATGACCCAGAAATTTCATCTTTGTATGACTCTGTAGTAAGAGTTGAAGGAGGATGCATGGCTGAGTTGTCTGTGTGCTGCTACCTGAGAGAGAATGGTGTGTTGGTGCGCAGGTGGAGACCTCTCCATACTGCTCATGATCATGAATGGGAGAATGTGCATCATGTGACTCGGCAACGGGAGCGGAGGCAGACGACCATTGCCCATAATTTCACTTTAGCAGGACAGTTAGGTACTAGAAAATGTTTGTCTCGCATTCACTTCTGGCAGCATTTTTTTCTGGCTTGGCGTATGTCGAGATGTGTCCAGGTATTGTTGGTAAGAGCAATAAACCTGTTCCTGTAGCTCCCTTTGATGGCCCTTCCCATCTTGGATGCCTCATTCAGTAGGGTAGTGATTTCTGTTGTTGGACCCTTACCTAAGACATCTTAAGACCATACCTATATGCTCACTCTGATGGATATGCCCACAAGTATCTTGAAGCCAGCCCCTTGATAGATCAGCCAAGGCGGTGGTGAAGATGTTCAGCTTTTTCACGAAGTTTGGCCTGCCGAATTAAGAGTAGTCAGATCAGGGCATTAATTTTTATCTAAACTATTTACGCAGGCCCTTCAGGAGTTAGAAATCTCCAAGACGACCTCATCTGCCTACCACACTCAGAGTCATGGACCATTAGAAAGGTATTACCAGATTATGAAAGGTATGATTAGAAAGTACTGTGTTCTGCATGAAAAGGATTGGGACAAAGGTTTGCCCTTGTTTGTAGCTAGAGAGACTTTGAGTCCCCAGACTAGTCCCCCATTGAGCTGATTTTTGGCCATGATGTAAGCGGTCCCTTTTGCATAAGGAACAATAGGTCAAAGATGATGACCGGGTTAATTTATTAGAAAGACTGGCCACCAGCTTGAAAGTAGCCTAGGCACATTTGGAATCCCCTCAGAAAACAACTAAGACCTGGTGCTACAGTGCTTGGAAGGCAAAGAGTTCAGTATTCCAACTAGGAGACAAGGTTTATTCTTGCTCCCTGTTTGTGAACAACCCCTGCAGGCAAGTTTCTCGGGTCCTTATGTCAGATCCTATGTGACAGAATAGAGAGTAGGTGAATTATGTGATGAAGACCCGAGGCCGGAGGAAGGGACATAGGCTGTATCATATAAATGTGTTAAGGGAGTGCCACGAGCGACAGGGGTTCGACCCCTCAGACGCTGTTCATGTGATATCGGCTGTGGAGACGAGAGCATCAGGGCCCCGATGCTGCTTGTGTGAGGTCACCCGTGGAGATGACAGAGGACCAGGGATGCCCCTTAACCCTGGACGAGGCTACCATCTGACAAGAGGATCCTGAGGCATGGAGAGAGATGACTGATAAGCTCTCCCACTTGCCAGTCGAGCAGCGTGCCTGGCTTATTTTTTTCTTAGGAGAACATCGGGAGATCTTTTAAGACACTCTTGGTAGACGGAGGTGATCGAGCACGACATGAATGTGGGGAACGCTTGTCCAGTGAAACATCCGCCCTACTGAGTGAGTTCCCTTAAGCAACCTATCAGTTAAGATGAGTTGGCCTACTTGCTGGAGCTGGGGTTGGTCGAGTCCTGTTAGTGCGAATGATTCTTCCCAGTCACCTTAGTTCCAAAAACCAGGTGGGTTGTACCGTTTCCGCGTTCATTACCGTAAAGTTGATGTCCTCATCAAGACAAATATAATCTTCCTTCCTAGAGAAAATGATGTTAAATTCATCAATAAGATAGACTGCTCTAGGAATACTGCCAAGTCCCATTAATAGAGAGAGGCCAAGAGATTTCCTGCTTTGCAGCTGCCAGTCACACTTACAGGCGTAAGGTAATTACTTATAGCATGAAGAATGCCCCCACCACTTTCCAGAGATTAATGAATAAGCTTAACAGTGGTCTGGAGGGATATGAAATTCAAATTGATAATTTTGTTGTCTATAGTAACTCGTGGGAAGAAATACTTGCATCAGTTACGTGTCCTGCTGCAAAGACTGACTGATATTCTTGCAGACTGAAGAGAGCATTACAGCCGGTTGTTGAATGAGGAGTTTGACTGGGATAGGGAAGGTTTGGAGCCAGCAGATCCAGTGTTTGGCCCTTGCCATTTGATTGACGCTGCTACTGTGAGCGGGGCAATAGGCGGGATGCGGGTGGGGAAGGCAGCAGGTGTGTCTGGGTTGACTGTTGAAATGTTGAAAGCCTCTGGTGATATAGGAGAAACGTTAGTCACTGACCTGATAAATACGATTATATATGAGCGTGTTGACCCAGATGATTGGCTGAAGAGTGTAATTGTAAATGTACACAAGGGGAAGGGTGATGCCCTGGAAAGCATAAAGCTTTTAGACCAGATAATGAAGGTAATAGAGTTCTACAGGGTATGATCAGAGAAAGAGTGAATATTGATGAGATGCAGTTTGGGTTTATGCCAGACAAAGGTACCATTGATGCTATATTCATTATTCGCAACCTAAGGAAAATTTCATAGAAAAAAGGGAACTGTACAGTACTTTGTTTTTGTTGATTTAGAGAAGGCCTTTGACAGAGTCCCTAGAGAGGTGGCGAAGTGGGCAATAAGAAAGCTTGGGATCGAGGAATGGCTGGATAGAGTGGTTGTGGCCAGAGCTGGGCACCGCAAACGAAAATTCACTTCTGCAAAACCAAATCCACAAATTCAACCATTACCTTCCGCAACCGCAAATGCAAACGCACACGCAAACCATTTGTATCCCTTTCAGCACCACGGCATCAGTTTCATTTTATTCTGGATACCATTAGAGAATTTTATTAGGTTTAGGATGATTTTTGTCGTAATGGGTTACAAATTATCTCTACTAAATCACCCACTGCAAGTATATTATTATTCTGACCGACAATAGGTGACTTTATTAAGTATGGAAATTGTCTGTAGTACTGTATGGGATATATAAAATCATATTTATGGTAAAACTAAAATATATACAGTAACCCCCCCCCCAAAAAAAAATAGCAAGGGTTACATTCCAAACCCCCTCGCTAATTCTCGAAATTCGCTCATTCTTGACGCCTTCCTGAAAATGACATTTACCGGTAATTGCATAGCCTATCAACCACCGATACTATGATGCATTACCCATAATTAAACGTTTCTTGTTAAATCTGCTTCCCTGTTGTTTTTAGCTGTTCGCTGTGCCAACTCTTGTTTGATTCGTCAGCTTAATGGCAGAAGGGACTGTCCTAAGTGTTTGGCTAAACCTAACCTAACCTAGTTTAACTGTGCCTAATAATTTAACTACACATAACCCAGCCTACATTTGAGAAATTGGGAAACGAAATCCATCTTTCAGTATGTATAGTAAGTTTCTTCGATTGCGCCCGAAACAAACAATCGTAAGTATGGCTTAAATGTTTAGGCTGATGACCTTCCAACTGGAGTGTGTTGTGAGAGAAAAAAAATAATATAATGCAATTCTTTGGCCACAAACACGCCAACGGCCACCTCTGCTTCGAAGTCTATGCTCTCCATTGAGACTAACTTGTTCTTGTGCCCCTGAAGCAAGGCGGAGGGGACCTTTGAAAGGAGAATGACAGGCAACATCTCATCCAAGTCGTGATTTGGCTCACTGGCTGATGCTTCTCGGATAGTTTTTCGGCAAGTTGCTAGAAAAGGAGTAGGACCTCAGATCCTAACCCACCTGAAGTCTTGAACACAGGAGATGTGAAAGATCCTTGCTACACTTTCCACGCTCAACTGAGTTTCTCTTCTCAGCTTCGTTCCTGCTGTGCACTTCCCTCTGTGACGATTCCCTTTGACGTTTGGTCACTGGATCAAGCATCCTAACAGTAAAGCAGGCTCTTTCACCTCGTGGTTAGCAACCACGGGTACTGATGCGTCATCAGATGTTATTCTTCGTATATAAATCCTTCATTGCCACTTGTTTGGATGAAGATTAATCCTCTAGCAATATCGGGGCACACTTACTACACTACTGCTACTACTACGGTACTACTTCGTTTTGCTTAGTTTATGAAGGCTCACACATGCTTGCATGAGTTGGCATTGATCACTTAGCGGCGGCGGCTTTCCACTCTGATCGATCTCTCCCAATTCACTCTCTTAACCCTGACATCTCACTCTATGAACTCATCCCAGTTCTTTTTTGGTCCGCATTTCACTGCTCTATCCCAACGTTCACATCTCTCACCCTCTGCACAAAGCTGTCATCATCCATCACCACATGCCTAAACCATCTCAGTCTACCCTTTCTTACCACAACAATAATGCTTTCAAATCCCATCCTTCCTCACACTCTTCACAATCCTAACCCTTCCAGTCCTGACATCTAAGGATGTACCTTAAATCTATCTAATCATTCTCATCTTTGTACATATGAGGCTACGAATATCTTCCTCCTTTACTGCTCAGTTCTCACTGCCGTACAGCATTACACTTCTAATGCATGCCACATACAAGGACCCCTTAGCACGAAGGGAGACACCTTTCGATATTAAAAGGGGCAGCAACCTCATTAACTTCTTGTAACCATTCCTTACCCTTGCAACCCAAGCTAGCTCCAGCCCCACCACCAGCACATAACATGTCCGCTAATTAAAAAAAGGCCTCCACAAACTCATGAGACTCTCCAGCAAGATTAACCCTTTCCCACCTCTTTGCTTCTGTATGCTCTCCTTTACATACACACACTAAAACTCAGATTATTTTGCACCCTGCCTCTAGTACCACTACAAAATGGAGATACTTCCCTCATTCTTGTGACAAACTGCACATGGCCACACTTCTGCTTTGACAGTACTGCCACCTGCCCTAATATCATCGCATTTTAAAATTTGTGTTTACTCTCAAACCCTTGTGTCCCACTCTTCCATTCCACCTCCTAAATTTCTCCACTACTACCTTCTCATTCTTTACGAACAACATCAAGTCATCAGTATACAACACCTTTGATGGGAGTCCACTTCTGAAGTCATGCGAGAGAGCTTTAAGCACCATGATAAACAGTAAGAGGTTTAAAACTGACCTTCGGTGGATACCCACATGTAAGGGACAACTCAGCACTTAAACCTCCATTCACTCTCACCTCTGAACGAGTACCCTCATCCATTGCCATTGCCACCAGTCCCAGGCTTTCTCATTGTCCGCTTCACAACCTTCCTGGGTACTCCGTCAAATGCTTTCTCCAGATCAACAAAAAGGAAGTGCAGATCTCTCCACCATCCTATAAATTTTTCCTGAAGCTGTCTAACAATAAATATTACATAAGTGATTCTTTTCATGGCATAAACTCAAACTGCATTTCATCAATACTCGCTCTCTTCCTTATCATACCTTCCAGGACTCTCTCCATTGCCAAAGGTTTATACCTCTAAAATTTCCTTTTTCCAGGACATCACCCTTCCCCTTACGCGCATTTACAATCACACCCTTCAATCAGCCATCTGAAATAACACAGCCATGCCGTGTATAACAGAATTTATCAAATCAGCACCTAACTCATTCCTATGTTTATGGAGACCTTAGATTCTCAACAGCCAACCCAGACACACCCGCCGCCTTCCCCAACTGCAATCTCTCGACTACCTTGCCCCCAGTTGCAATATTTATCAAAAGCCAAGAGCTATACACTTTCCCTGTTCCACTCAAACTACGCGTTCAGCATCCGGTTGTAATGTTCACTCCAAGCATCCTGAATATCCTCACTATCCACCACAACACTTCCTTCATCATTGTTCACACACTGCTTATCTATGATCCCCACTTCCTCAAGCCGTCTACTTAGCCACCTTTAATGCCACATTTCCCCGATCAGCACCATGTAGGCTTTCCAGTACAAGTCTCTGAGACTAAGACTTTGTCCTGTATACCTCCTTTCTGGCTTTACGCTTAGTTCCCATGTATTTCTGTCAGTTACCACCCTTTTCCCACTCACTAAGCTGCCTTCTTTTATTTTTTAACTGCTGCTTCTACTCTCTCATGCCACCTTCACATAACCATATACTGTATCTTGATTGTCCCCTTGTCCAGCCAGACACCGTATCCGAAACACACAAGACCTCTGCACAGGTCATTTACACTTCTTTTTACAATCCTCATGTCAGCCTCCACCCTGTTAATCTCGCTAGAGAAGACATAACTTGCAGCTTTCGGATCATGGGTCTTTTTCTTCCACACCCACTTCATCAGCACCATGTCACATAGCAGTAATTTGTGTAGCTACACTCTCTTTTTCACCCCCTATGACTTTCTTATCCTTTACTAGCTTTCTATTGACCCTTCTGACCAGGAAATATTCAACTTGGCTGCTATTATCCCCAAATGCATAATCAGCCTAATCTCGCATTCCCTGAAAACTGTGTTGCACACAACCATGTTGATTGCTTCATTGAACTCTAGTATTCTCTCACCTTCTGCATTCCTCATAACATGTGTGCATCCCCCGTGCACACCTTCATATCCTCGTGCTGCTGCACTCATGTGGTCATTAAAATCCCCTTCCAAAACTACAACCTCATCATCCCCCACACCTCCAACCACATGTATCATATCATCCCAGAAACAGTCTTTTTCCTCATCATCAAAACCGACTTATGGTACATACACTGATATTACTGATACCAGAAGTTTTCCAAACATTAATTTCAGATTTTCAATCCTTTCATTTTGTTTCTCTATGTTCAAGCATTTCTCATCCATTTTTCTTCAACAAGCATGCCCACCCCAACATATCCGTCTATACTTCCCTTCCAAAATAACTTGAACTTAAAATCCTTCCCAACAATCATCTCTGAGATTTTCCTCTCCATCTAACTTCCTGCATGCAGAAGACATCACACACCTCCTGCTCAAGGTTTCTGCCACCTCCCTTCCCTACCTATCATTCTACCTACATTCCAAGATATTCACTCTGAACCCTTTGGATGATTTAATTCCCTGGTTTTGTCTTATCTTTGACTATCTTACTTCTACGATGGAACACATTCTATCCATTTCTTCTTTCTCTGAAATCTCCATTCTAGGAGATTTCAATGCTCACCACCACCTTTGGCTCTCCTCTCCTTTCACTGATCCACCTGATGAACAAGCCTACATCTTTTCTATCTTTAATGACCTAGAGCAGCTTGTACAGCACCCTACCCATATCCCTGACAGCCTTGGAGAGAGTTCCAACATACTTGACCTTTTCCTAACAACTAATCCTTCTGCTTAAACTGTTAATCTTTCCTCTCCGTTGGGCTCCTCCGATCATAACCTTATACCTTAACCTGTCCTATTGCTCCAGTACAGCCTGTGGACCCTCCTAAAAAAGGCCGCCTGTGGCACTTTGGAGCTGCAGATTGGGAGGCCCTCAGGCAGTACTTCTTTGATTTTCCTTGGAATGATTATTGCTTCCATGGCCGGGAGCCGTCTGAGTGTGCCCTGCGCATTACGGAGGTTATTCTCTCGGGCATGGAAATATACATTCCTTTTTCATATCCTCTGACTAATGCATGAAAGCCTAGGTTTAATCACGCTTGTTCTAATGCTGTCCGCAACAGACAGGGCCTTTAAAAGGTACCAGAGCCAACCCACCCCTGAATCACATCTTTTTTTTTTTATTTCTGCCCGGAATCGTGCTAAGTCTGTTGTTCGCTCTGCTAAAAATAATTTCATCCGTGCTAAATGTTCCCAACTCTCCAACTCGAATTCTTCTCGCTCCTTTTGGTGTAATGCCATATTTCTTGCATATGATATAAGTAGTATAAGAGTAATATAAGTTAGTATAAGTATAGTGTAAGTATATAATGTATGTAATTTACGCTAGGTTATGTATGTTGTAAGAGTAATTCTGGACCCTGTTAAGATGATGTAATGTATGGGAAGTGGACCTTGTAATTCATTTTTTGGGCTTGTTTTTAGTTAAAGTGTAGTAGGACAGAGTTATTGTTAATGTGGACCGTGTGGAGCGAGTTGGACGTACAAATTCG
>JAGKTI010014357.1:0-21756 GCA_018397915.1 Birgus latro
CACGGGTTTTATTCGCCCGTGTATGGAGTACAATTCTCATGTGTGGGTAGGCTTCACACATGCAGCTCTTCTCAATAGGGTGGAGTCAAATTCTTTTCGTCTCATTAACTCTCCTCCTCTTACTGATTCCCTTCAACCTTTGTCTCTTCGCCGCACTGTTGCTTCTTTATCTCTCTTCTGTCGCTACTTCAACGGTCACTGTTCCTCTGAACTGTCTGCTTGCATCCCTACACCTCTACAACGGGCACGTAGTACCCGTCTAGCAACAAACTCTCATCCCTTTTCTGTCCAACTCTCTAATGCAAGAGTTAACCGTTACTCCCAGTCCTTCATTTATGCAACTGGTCAACTCTGGAACTGTCTTCCTCTGTCTGTATTTCCTACTTCCTATGATCTCCAGTCTTTCAAACGCAGTGTGTCCAGGCATCTCGAAATGAACGGATCTTGAATTTGGCTCTCTTTTGTATTGTTTTTGCTTTTTCTTGGAAGGAACAGTATGCGGGCCTTGTGGCCTTTAGTTCCTTCTTCCTTGCATTAAGAAAAAAAAATCATCATTATCATCATAATCATCATCATCAACATCATCATCATTATATCATCATTATATTTATTATTATTATTATTATTATTATTATTATTGTTGTTGTTGTTGTTGTTGTTGTTGAGTTATATTGGTTTTTCAGTCAAATGCTGAGTTATATTTGTTTTTCAGTCATTAGTAGTAGCAGTAGTAGTCATTATTAGAGAAAAGTAAATTGCTCGTCTTTCCTCCATTTCAAAGCTACGGCCAGCATAGGCTACTTGGCTATCCCAGTACCCAGCTGGGGGCTTCACATGACCCAGTATCATCCAGTTCTCAATACTGGTCTCCAGTTACATCAAAAAACCTATAAAAATAGTTTATTCACGGATTCCCTGAAACTGTTAAAGGTACAGATTTGAAATTTTTGAGGGACATAGCCAAGGTCGGGGAGCAGGTCTGAAATGACCATGGACTCATATGGGTCAGTAGTCTCTGAGACTGCCCAAGGGTCAGTGGAAAGTAGTTTGGACTCTGCCATTTTTGTTTTGCGTTGATATTTTTGCTTTCACCTTCGCCCAACGTGTTTGACCTCCATTACGGGGACCCTACTACCTTCACTTCAAAGTGTTTATTATATGAAAAGCGTTGAAATCACCAGATCCAGTGATATCTACAATGTTGGGACATTAAGGAACAAATCAGCCCATGCAGTCGAACTGAGGAAGAAATTGCATGATCTAGTCATGTGGTGAGTTATTGAGTTATTGAAACTGCGAATGGCAATTTCTGTTTTCTAGGAATATTATTATCTGTGTCATTTCAATTCTATCGTTAATAAAGGCTCCAATATCCTTGCAAGTATTGGTCTTTTTCGTCTTATGGCCGTTTTCCACGTTCCTCGATGTCTGGCAGTCCCCTATTCAGTCTTTTAACCCTAAGGTCACACTCTCACACTTCATCCCGGGTTTTCTTCACTGAGCCTCTCGCAACCATAGTCCCGATGTTAACATTTCTCATTTTCCATACCCAGTATTCATTCTCCATCCTCTCTCCATGCCCAGACCATCTCGGTCTACCTCTCCTCATCACAACACCAACACACTCCAGTTCCATCATTCCTCACAACTCTTCAGTAGTAAACCTTATTCATTTTTTTCTCTTTAAGCGTCCAACACCTGGCAAAGGCTTCAGAGCCTATCCCCAAGCCACAGTAGTCCTACATCTCCACATGTCACCTAGGACGCAGTACATATTCATCTAATTATTGTCATTTCTGTACGTTTGGTTCTACAAATATCCTCTTCCTTTATTGCCTAGTTCTCAGTAACATACAGCATTACACTCCTAACATTTACCACATACAAAAATCCCTAAGCGTGGGGAGAGAGCCTCTCAGTGTCAGGAGAGGCAGATCCCTGAACTTCCTCCAACTGCCTTTAACCCTTACTCCAGCCCCACCTCCAGCACATAATATGTCCCCTGTGCCTCCCTCCCCCATAAAAAAAAGAAAACAAATCTTCCACACATGCATGAGACTCACCAGCAAGGCCAGTCCTTTCACACCTAACAGTACCATCCCAGAAACACACCACACATGAATTCACCATTGTCTCACAGTCAACCTCTAATGACACTGCATCTCTTATGCACTCTTTTATCACAAATACTGCACAAGATGGAGTTACCTTCCACGCCCCTTTTGTCAGACCAGACGTGCCTACTCTCCCCCTGCTTTGACAGTACCCCCATCAGCCTTAGGTATCATCACTTTTGTTTTATTTGCATTTACTCTCAAACCTTTGTGCCCCATTCCGTCTCTCCATTACCTAAATCATTCTCCCGACTCTCATTCCCTGCAAACGACACCAAGTCATCAACATAAAACATATTTCATGGGATTCCATTTCTGAAGCCATCATCATCATCATCATCATCATTTCATTTTTGAAGGCTCCAACATGCTTGCATGCGTCGGCCTTGGTCATCTAATGGCCGCTATCCATGCTGCTTGATCTATGGCAGCCTTCCTGTTCAGTCCCTTTACCCTGAGGTCACACTTAATGACCTCGTCCCATGTCTTTCTCGGTCTACCCCTCCCAACCCCTCCCCCAGTATTAACACTTCTCATCTTCTGCACCCAATTATCATCCCCCATCCTCTCCACATGTCCAAACCACCTCAGCCTACTTCTCCTCATCACAACACCAATACACTCAACTCTTTGATGGTAAACCCAGCCCCCCCAGGCCTTGCACACAGGGATGCACTGCACATCCACCTAATCATTGTCATTTCGGTATGTTTAAGCCTGCGAATATCCTCTTCCTTTACTGCCCAGGTCTCAGTACCATACAGCATCACACTCCTAACACATGCTGCATACAAAGACCCCTTAGCACGTAAGGAGAGTCCTCTCAATGTCAGGAGAGGCAACAGCTCCCTGAACTTCTTCCAACCACTTCTCACCCTAGCAACCGAGCTAGCTCCAGACCCACCTCCAGCACATAAAATGTCTCCCAAATAACAAAACTCTTCCACACACTCAAGAGACTCACCAGCAAGTTCAATCCTTTCACGCTTAACAATCTCCACGTGCTCTCCCTGACACGCCGCAGCATTATCTCGCAGTCTACCCTTAATACCACTACATCTCTTGTGCAACCATTTATCACAAGCACTGCACAAGATGGAATTACTCCCCACACTTTTGTGGCAAACTGCACATGGCCACTCTCCCTCTTCTTTGACTGTACTACCACCAACCCTAGATATCATCACTTTCGTTTTATCTGCATTTACCCTTAAGCCCTTGTGCCCCATACCATCTCTCCACTTCCTAAATCTTTCCTCCGCCTCCTTTTCATTCTTTGCAATCAACACCAAATCATCAGCATACAACATCTCCTAAGGGAGTCCATCTCTGAAGTCACGTGAGAGGGCTTCAAGTACCATGATAAACAACAAGGGACTCAAAACTGACCCCTGATGCACACCAACATTCACGGAAAACTCATAACTCAAAACTCCATTCACTCTTACCTGGGTGCGAGCACCCACGTACGTGGCCATAACCACCCTAACCAGCCACTCTTCCAACCCTAGCTTTCTTATTGCCCACTTCACCACCTCTCTAGGGACTCTGTCAAAGGCCTTTTCCAAATCAACAAAAACAAAATACAGTTCCCTTTTCTTTCCAATATATTTTTCCTGAAGCTGTCGAACAATGAATATGACATCAGTGGTCCCCCTGACCGGCATAAACCCAAAATGCATCTCATCAATATTCACTCTTTCCTTATCATACCTTCTAAAACTCTCTCCATTACGTTCATTATCTGATCTAAGAGCTTTATACCTCTGTAATTTCCCCTTTCCAGGGCATCACCCTTCCCTTTGTACACATTTACAATTACACTCTTCAGCCAATCGTCTGGGACAACACACTCATATATAATCATATTTATCAGGTCAGTGACTAACCTCACCCCAGCATCACCTGAGGCCTACAACATTTCGGCAGTCAGCCCAGACACACCCTCTGCCTTCCCTACCCGCATCCTGGCTATTGCCTCACTCACAGTAGCAGCATCAATGAAAGGCCAAGGGCCAAACACTGGATCTGCTGGCTCCAAACCTTCCCTGTCTCAGTCAAACTCCTCGTTCAACAACCGGCTATAATGCTCTCTCCATGCATCTTTAATATCCCCACTGTTTACCACTTCCCTTCCTTCAAAGTCTCTGTGACTCAGACTTCGCCCTGCATACCTCTCTTCTAGCCCTACGCTTGGCAGCCAAGTACTCCTCCCTGTTACCACCCTTCTTCCATTCCCGAAAAAGCCTTCTTTTCTCCTTAACTGCAGCTTCTACACCCTCATCCCACCACCAAGTTACTTTATGTCTTGGTGGGCCTCTTGTCCAACCTCATATTGCATCGGTAACTCTCAAGAGGTTGTTCTTAAGGGCTTTGTAATGTTCATTAATGCCTCCGTCTACGGCTCCCTGTTCAGCCACCACTCTCCTCATCTCACTATAAAAGGCATCCCTTACTGCCTGGTTTCCCAGCTTCCTTATTTTCCTCCTAGGTACAGTCTCCAGCAAAAAAAAAACAGCGACCGGCTCGACGAGCAGGTTGGTATATGTAGCACCACCGCACCCCCACTTTCACCCCTCCTCCCTCGTTCTCATTCATTCCTCTACCCTCCATCCTCCCCACATCCAAGGGCAAGAGAGTCAGACCTACTCGCATTGTCTCAACCTCTCTTCCATTAGTCCTGGGAAATAATGGTTTTGTTATGATAACGAATAAAAACACATTACACCGTGTTTTACTCCTTAGCATAGTTATTTATACACCACGATCTGAACGCAGGGTGGTATAAAATAGTAATATATTCGTATGGTAGATAGGTCTGTAATCATACAATTTATAATTTTGACGGTTGTATCCAGTTAGTGTGAATTAAACAGTCGGTAGTGGTCGGTGGTGTGTGGGGGGTAGCTGGCCGTCACACGTTGTGGTGGGGGCGTGGGGAGAGGGAGATTGGCCCGGGGTTGACGGCTCGGCCCGGGTTGATAGTGTGTGTGTGTGTGTGTGTGTGTGTGTGTGTGTGTGTTCTACCAATGATCATAATCACGTATTTATTATCACCATGAAGTGTTCATTACAATATTGTCCAGTGCGCCACATATTAGTGATATTTTTAATTTAATGATATGGCAACTAAGCATTTAATAATCGGTCCACAGTAAGACCTTATTTTCTAAATGTTATTCAGTCAGATATGCAGTGCAATAGAGGATTAAAATACAGTAGAGGTTGAACGTAGCCTTTGACTCTGCAGGTAAGTCAGGCTAAAACACCAGATGTCTAGTAAAGCATTCAATATTGTCACTATACCACATGATAGCGGATTATGATACAGTAGAGGTTGAACGTAGCCTTTGACTCTGCAGGGTAAGTCAGGCTAAAACACCAGATGTCTAGTAAACATTCAGCATTGTCACTATACCACATGGTATTGTAGGGCAACTGGAAAAGGGCGATAGCAAAGGTGGTGGGTGGTCCTACTCGGTGTTGACAGGTTACCTTATCACTCCCCCAGTTACCCACAACATTCCATTATCATATAAAAGCAATGTCTGACTCCATTGTTTCATATCGTTTTAAAATGTGTTCTTAATACAGGCAGTTAGTCTTCCTTATTAAATACTTGCATAACCAAAACCGTTTGTCCATTTTAATATCCTTCCCTCTCTGTGGCAATTGACGTGCCGGCTGACGATAATTAATGGGAAAAACCATGGCCACACAGAGATAGAGGAAAGTAGTGACAGACATGGGACGCAAGTTGAAGAGCAAATAATCATGAGGTTAACCTGACCGCTACTTTTATTATGTTGCTACAAGTAACACTGACCAGTGTGAACTGTAACTCGTCAAACCATTGTTGAAAACATTCTCGCTGAAAACGAATAACCTGAATTATTATTTTTTTTTTTATGGCACGATGATGGTGATTAGCGTAAGCTGCAATCGAGACAAGTTTGTCTGGTTACTATGCAGATCATCCATTCGGCCAATTTGGTTTTTGGTTACCTCCTTCGAAATACGTCATGTTATAAACATCTGTCTATTTATCTATCTATCTATTGCCAGACGCCTTAATCCCGTAAGGGGTGTCCACAAACAAATCTCCATGTCGCTCTGTCCCCTGCCATTTCACTGCCCTCCTCCCAGCTAACCCCCCCCCCCCGTCTCTCATATAACTCTCCACTCCATCCCTCCATGTGAACATGTGAATCTCAAATTACACCCTATTGCAGTTATAACTTTATAAGGCAAGGTTATACTCCTGATACTGTTATCACGTAGTGGCGGGTCTCTTGCTGGAGTGAGCGGCGGTAAGTGGCTGAGGCAAAGGGGTGGAGGTGGCTTGTTGCATGGTGTGAGCGGGGTCAGCACACCACGTGGCTCACTCTACTGCTGGCTGTCCTGTGTATGAAACTGACATTGATACTTATAATACTGTCAAGGAAACTGACATTGATACTTATAATACTGTCAACATTAGAGTGAGCCGGGTGGTGTGCTGACCCCGCGCACACCATGCAACCAACCCCCTCCACCCCTGGCCTCAGCCACTTACCGCCACTCACTCCAGCAAGAGACCCGCCACTACATGATAACAGTATCAGGAGTATAACCTTGCCTTATAAAGTTATAACTACAATAGGGTGTAATTTGAGATTCACATGTTCACATGGAGGGATGGAGTGGAGAGTTATATGAGAGACGGGGGGGGGGGGTTAGCTGGGAGGAGGGCAGTGAAATGGCAGGGGACAGAGCGACATGGAGATTTGTTTGTGGACACCCCTTACGGGATTAAGGCGTCTGGCAATAGATAGATAGATAAATAGACAGATGTTTATAACATGACGTATTTCGAAGGAGGTAACCAAAAACCAAATTGGCCGAATGGATGATCTGCATAGTAACCAGACAAACTTGTCTCGATTGCAGCTTACGCTAATCACCATCATCGTGCCATAAAAAAAAAAAAATAATAATTCAGGTTATTCGTTTTCAGCGAGAATGTTTTCAACAATGGTTTGACGAGTTACAGTTCACACTGGTCAGTGTTACTTGTAGCAACATAATAAAAGTAGCGGTCAGGTTAACCTCATGATTATTTGCTCTTCAACTTGCGTCCCATGTCTGTCACTACTTTCCTCTATCTCTGTGTGGCCATGGTTTTTCCCATTAATTATCGTCAGCCGGCACGTCAATTGCCACAGAGAGGGAAGGATATTAAAATGGACAAACGGTTTTGGTTATGCAAGTATTTAATAAGGAAGACTAACTGCCTGTATTAAGAACACATTTTAAAACGATATGAAACAATGGAGTCAGACATTGCTTTTATATGATAATGGAATGTTGTGGGTAACTGGGGGAGTGATAAGGTAACCTGTCAACACCGAGTAGGACCACCCACCACCTTTGCTATCGCCCTTTTCCAGTTGCCCTACAATGCCATGTGGTATAGTGACAATGCTGAATGTTTACTAGACATCTGGTGTTTTAGCCTGACTTACCCTGCAGAGTCAAAGGCTACGTTCAACCTCTACTGTATCATAATCCGCTATCATGTGGTATAGTGACAATATTGAATGCTTTACTAGACATCTGGTGTTTTAGCCTGACTTACCTGCAGAGTCAAAGGCTACGTTCAACCTCTACTGTATTTTAATCCTCTATTGCACTGCATATCTGACTGAATAACATTTAGAAAATAAGGTCTTACTGTGGACCGATTATTAAATGCTTAGTTGCCATATCATTAAATTAAAAATATCACTAATATGTGGCGCACTGGACAATATTGTAATGAACACTTCATGGTGATAATAAATACGTGATTATGATCATTGGTAGAACACACACACACACACACACACACACACACACACACACTATCAACCCGGGCCGAGCCGTCAACCCCGGGCCAATCTCCCTCTCCCCACGCCCCCACCACAACGTGTGACGGCCAGCTAGCCCCCACACACCACCGACCACTACCGACTGTTTAATTCACACTAACTGGATACAACCGTCAAAATTATAAATTGTATGATTACAGACCTATCTACCATACGAATATATTACTATTTTATACCACCCTGCGTTCGGATCGTGGTGTATAAATAACTATGCTAAGGAGTAAAACACGGTGTAATGTGTTTTTATTCGTTATCATAACAAAACCATTATTTCCCAGGACGAATGGAAGAGTGGTTGAGACAATGCGAGTAGGTCTGACTCTCTTGCCCTTGGATGTGGGGAGGGTGGAGGGTAGAGGAATGAATGAGAACGAGGGAGGGGGGTGAAAGTGGGGGTGCGGTGGTGCCACATATACCAATCTGCTCGTCGAGCCGGTCGCTGTTCTTTTGCTGGAGACTGTACATATGTCCTCCTTCTCATCACTTGTTCTTGAACCCGTCCAGTCCCGACCGGTTTTTTACCCAGCCTACCCCCAGATCCCGACCGATTTTCGACTTTTTTTTTTTGGCTGAAACTTTCGCTTTTGGTGAGAAACATCGAAAATTCTTAGAGAAATCGCGATCCTGAGGTAAAAAAAAATGTTGATAAAGGTGTCACTCAACCTTACGTTTTCCTTCTTTTTCAGGGTACCTGGCTAAAGAAAACGAACTATGGAAGGGTTAACTGATTCAAGCTACTTTAAATTACATATTTATTTCATTTATTTGGTACGAATTTATGTGTAGTACAAGTCTATATTGGTTTTCACACAATAATATAGGCATCTATAAGCAATGTTCACTCACCTAAAACCCCAGTAAATGGCACCTTCCTTTACGACATTACCACCTCATCACTTCTGTTTGTTTCTACCTCTAGCTTCTTTGTTTCTTTGTCCTCCACCTCAGGATCACTTTCACCGTGAATATCGCCATTGGAGAGACCGTGGGACAACATACCTTTACTGGCTAGGTTACTGCTAACAGGTGAATTCCCTAGTGTGGGGGGAAGGGGGGGTTAGGTGGGTCCAGGCAGTATCCCCGCTTGACAGCAGGTAGAGAAAGGTCTCTCACATATGCCTACCAAAAATCACCCACGAATGTTGAAAAATGTGCACACAATGGGCCTTGCAACTGCGTGACGTACAATGCACTTCGTTGGGTCTGTCCGCAGAAAAAAGTAGCAACGTGCATCGTACGTCGGTGGGACTCGGCGGGTTAAGCACCATGTCACAAATCAATAGTTAGTGCTGCTGCACACACTCCTCGCTTCCTATAACTTTAACATCCCTCATTAACCTTCTATCAACCCTCCTGACCAGAAAATAATCTATCTGACTGCTATTTTCCCCAGACTCATACGTAATCAACCTACTCACTCTTTTTCTAAAATGTGTGTTGCACACAATCATGTCCATTGCCTCCCCAAACTCGAGTATTCTTTCCCCTTCCGCATTTCTCATACCATATGCACATCCCCCATGGACTCCTTCATAACTTTGAGCTGCTTCACCCACATGACCATTTAAATCCCCTCCCAGAACCACTACCTCATCATCGCCCACACCACCTGCTACACGTATTAAATCATCCCAAAATCTATCCTTCTCTTCCTCATCCAACCCTGCCTGTGGAGCATATGCTAATACAATTGCAATCATTTTCCCACCGATCAAAATTTTCACTACCAATATCCTATCACTTACTCACATAACATTCATAACATATTCCATCCATTTCTCCGCAACCAACACACCCACACCCCCATATCCGTCATTCCCCCCCTGCCAAAACAACTTATAGTAGCAATCCTTCCCAACAATCATTCTGGCTGATCCACCCCTGTACCGGACTTCCTGCAAACATGCCACATTCACCCACCTCCTACTAAATGCCTCAACGACTTCTCCTGCTCTTCCTCTCAAACTTCCCACATTCCACGAACCCACTCTAATCCCCCTGGGTGATTTACTGTCCTCAGGCTTGCTTTGGTGCTTATACTTGTATTTAGTCATAGTCGGTATAGATAAAGGGGGGGGGTAAACATTCCGCAAGCCCCACCCACTGCACAGCCCCAGGTCCACGCAATGGATCTGGAACCCCTAGCCCACCAGCTTACCAGTGGCTGTGGTAGTGGCCTCGGGGCACCCTGCCAGGACAGCTGCAGGGACACCCTCTAAGCACGCCTTGGCACTGCAACTGCCCCGCCATTATACACCCACTAATAGGGCAGCCTCCTGGGGGGCTACTCCCAGGTTCAGGCCCCTCTCTATTGGGCGGAAGTGGCAGCCTGGGAACAGCAGTGCCCTGTACCCTCTAGCACAGGTTCGAGCCCCATCTCGCCCCTGACCCATGATTTATGCAGGCGGAACCCCCATCACGCTTCCCCCCAGAAGTCCGCCACTAGGCAGCGGGGGCAAAGTTTTCTGGCTGCATGCCCTTGCTGGCGTCAACCCCTGTAATGTAGTAGGATATTTTGTGTGATATGTAAAGCGCATGTGGTGTAGTGGATAAGATAGTTAGAGGAAATGTTTGGGAGAGTATGCTGGTCTACTCTCCATGTTACTGTCACACTGAAATGGTCAGCAAAGGGGGATGGTTAGGTAGCTAGTGAAGCAGGAGCTCCAGCTCTCCCTATCACCAGCATTCCCATTTTTATTAAGTTTTGCCATATGAATGGCGATGCTTATTTCTTTTGTAAGTATTACTATTTTACTTTTCACTTTTTTTTTCTTAGATCTTGATGATATTATAAAGGAAGGTACCCAAGGGTAACTCAAGTACATGTACCTAGTGGCAGCACCAGGATTTTCAAAGTGAGGGGGCAAATGGAGGGCAAGTGAAAATGATGGGGGGGCAAATATGTATTCGCACGGAGCGCTAAGCACAAGTAAAATCGGGTGGGGTCCAAGGGCCCGCCTTAGGGCCCCTGGTGGGGTCCAGGGGCCTGCCTTAGGGCCCCTGGTGGGGTCCAGGGACAAAGCCCCAGTGGGGGCCCAGGGGGCGAAGCCCCCAGAAGCTCTGAGCATTTAGCATTTTGGATGATTTAAAAAAAATTCAAGTTTCACGATAGTTTTTTTTTTTTTTAATGCATCATTCAGTTACTGATTCAAGGATTCCGAAAAATGTTTAACAGTGAATTTTGAAGAATACTTTTACCTTGAAATTTGGAGGAGCTCCCAGTTCAGTCCAGTTTATATTTAACAGAGTGTCTTAATTCTGAAAACAAATACAGTACATGCAGCATATTAAAGTATCATGCTAGGTGTTCATTTTTCCTCAGCACAGTGATAGTGATGAGGGAGCTGGGTGATTCATCGGTAGCGTGCGTAGCTCATGACCATGAGGTCGCGAGTTCGCGCCCACCCTGGTAATTACTCGGCTGAGAGAAGTTGAAAGGGATAACCTCTTCTCTATCATAATGCCTCTCAATTAACAGTTCCAGATCTATTTATGTTGTGATTGTAGTGACAAATCATATAACTGGTCTTTCCTGGTCATTTTCCTTCTGGTATTGCCTTTATTTATTTATTTTTGTTTAGTTGTACTGGATCTGACTGGGGGGGCAAATGAGGGGGCAATGATTCTAATTGGGGGGGCATTTGCCCCCCCCATGGCCCCCCCTTTTTGCCGCCACTGCATGTACCAAATATAAAAGACCTTGACTTATTTTCGAAGGTCATATACTCATTTTTGGTGCAAAAGTTGTGTATTATATCAAATTGAAATATCTAAGATACTATGTGAGATACAGTTATTTGGTTGAAAATCTTACGATAAAAATGATTGCTGAGAATATTAGCTTGATATTTTGGACTTTGCCTAGTGGAAAGTACCGAATTCTAATCTACTCAGTGTTTTCTTTGTCGCACGTAACTTTAAAGAAATATAGCTGTGGTCCCTCCTGTTACCGGAAGGGAATATGGTTACAGTTAAGCAATCAGTTAGTCAGTTATTGAGACAAATGTAAAATGTGCCCATGGGTTCTTCCACACCTTAGTCTTCAGATCTTGTTGATATTACACAAGAAGCTACCTTAGGTTAAATGTTCCAAATATGAACGACCTTGAACCACTTTTAAAGGTCACAGACTTCAGTATAATGCCAACATTTCATACTGTATATACCATAACTAGTTAGGCAATGCAGAAGATTCCTTATTGTGGTTACACAATAAGTAAATAGGTAAGTGTTGTTATTATTATTATTATTATTATTATTATTATTATTATTATTACTTCTCTCTCTCTCTCTTTCTCTCCAGGTGATTCTATATTGAGTGACAAACCAAATGATTTCCTTCAGTCCAGGAAACCATGTACTACGCTGGATGGTAGACATATAAACAAGTAACTGTGGTCTAGTGGGACAAGGCGCTATAAGCAGGTGGGGCCTGTAAACCTTCCCGTCTGAGATGGTTGGGTTTTATTGCTCGCATGATGCCACTGAGGGACGGGTGAGGCTGGTCACCCATGCCTTAAATATCGGAACTGAGCGACTGCACTCCTGATGGGGTAAAACAGAATTGGGTGATGGATGGATGGATTACTCTTAGTATTATTTTCATTCATCATCCATCTTTCAGTAACATCATCAGTGGCAGCAGCCAAAAAAGATACATAAGATTATTCCAGCAGCAGCAGCAACAACAGCAGGTGAATTTATATTGCCATTATCATTATGCTATCATTGTCATCTTTATCATCAACATCATCAGTCGTTCATCGTTATCATCATTATCTTCATCAATCGTTCATCATTGATCATCACCATTTTCACAACTCGTCTTCGACGTGCACCGTAAGACTAGCAGTTAAAAAAGAAAAATATGGAAACATTAGATGAATTATATCTTCACTCTGTAAACTCGGCACCAAAAATTCCTTAACAGTTTTACTCTACAAAGTCTATGGAGAGAGAAGCAGAAGACAGGACTTTCGGTGCCCACGTCCAAGATAGCTCAGTGGTGGTACAGTTGCTCTCCTGTCTGTATGAACTCTGAGTCTGGTGAACGTATAGCTGGTATTATGTCCTTTTATATGTTTGCACCCTGTCTGTCCATACCAACGACGTATACGGACTCCGATGCACATAAACAATGTCATATGACCCCTCCATTGTCGCATGCGTTGGTTTTCAGTACAGACATCCCTCTTGGTGCAGGAGTGGAATACCTTCAAGTGGTGGCACCGATATGGTCGGGCAATGAAGCTGCCTGATTGTGCAAACATCCTTCAGCTTCTCCCGTATTTCCTTATTCCCCGAAAGGACGATTGTGCACTTCGAAATGAAGGGAACTTCAGCCGACAGTCCACTGGGCTCTCATTTCAGATAAAACTGGGGTTACAACTGATGTTACTGCTCCTGCACCCTATTCTGTTTCGTAATTGGCAAGGAGAAGGCAGGATTATTTCTGGCTTTCACCCTCCCTTCGAGAAGAGGGAAATGTTTATTGAGCTCTAGACCACTACTTGGCTATTTATTTCTCCGTATATCTGTTGCCCGTCGGCACATCTTGTGACCTCGACAGAATGGACATCTAGGTGTGTTGCTGTCCCTACTCAGTAGCTACCTACGCCAAGCTATCACTGATAAACAAGATCGTCTGGAAGCAGCGAGAACTGAATACGCCATATATCTACGCTTCTGCTGGCAGGTAATTAAACTGTCTGGAGATAGCAAGATTATAACAGACTCAGGGTTATACTCACGGATAGATGTGATTGGCTAGAGGTAGCAAGAATATAAAAAAAATCACACATGTACGATAAAACTACCTCCAGGACAACGAGTGCGTCAAGCCGTCTCCGTACATTCTTTACTCCTGCACAGAAGCTGACTATGTGAAGGGATAATATTCACCCCTGTGTACAGCATAACATTCGTGTGGGGGGAGTTCACCACATACAGCCTTTCTAAACAGGGTGAGGTCAAAGGATTTTCTTCTTATGAACTCTCTTCCTACCGACCACATTTACCCCGCTCTCTCTCTCTCTCTCTCTCTCTCTCTCTCTCTCTCTCTCTCTCTCTCTTCGCCGCGGTTTTGCTTCTCCACCCCACTACCATCGCCATTTCAATGGTCACAGCTCTTCTGGACTGTCCACTTGCACCTCTCCTTCATTACGGTGAGTGCGTAGCACCCATCTGGCAATACACTCACTACTTTTTTCTTCAGCTGTCTAATACAAGAGTTAACCGATACTCTGATTCAGTCATATATGCAACAAGTCAGTTCTGAGACCGATTTCCTCAGTCTGTATTTCTCTCTTCTCGTGAGTTTTAGTGTTTTAATCGCAGTGTGTTCAGGCATCTCAAGGTGAATGAATCTTGAAGTTGGCGTTTTTTTTTCCCCTGAAAGAAAAAATTATAGGCATATAGCATTTATTTCCTTCTTCGTTGCCTTATAAAAAAAAATATAGGTAAACACCCTTGTCTGTAAGCTGCAAGAATTAAAGCAGTAGACCCTTGCTTATACACCCAGGTATAGAAAATTGTCTGGAGGTAACAAGAATGTAACAGACCTATATATATACTTACATGTAAATATCTCCATGCTTCTTTCTCAAATCGTCCAGTTGTTCTTGAATGCTCTTAGTAGTAAGGGGGATATAGCCGAGCAGAGGCAGACCCCACCTGCCTGATGGAGAGAAGCAGAAGAATACTTATATATTTGACGGCGCACGGGCCTTAGACTCCTATGACATACTCTTAGCTGAATGAAGTAAACCGACGTTAACAAGAATATTCTTTCAGAACTCCCAGCCGAATAAAATAATTTTGCGTCAGTTATATTATAAAAATGGAGTTGTTCCGACCATGACAGATTTATAGGCATAAATACTGCCTCACTCAACAGGAATGGCCGAGGGAATTGTGATGGGTAGGGGGGTGACCAGTTTTGACTAACAAGCGACGGCAGCTACGTGTTACTATCGTATCTGCCAGTAGAATGACAATTATAAAATTGAAGAAAAAAAAACATTAAATTGTTTTTGGAACACATTCACCCCATTTTACTGAGGAATGAAAATAAAGTAAAATGTTCGATTTCAAAACCCTTTATTTATCCTGCTATATCCTTTGGGGATGCATGTTTCAAGCCTCCACCTACTCATTTTTTGCACTATTATTCATCTTAACATGGCACTTAGTTTCTATGGGTATTGCACAAAACAGTCAATACTAATATATTTCTTACAATAACAGAAAAATAATTATTCCCTTAACGTTCCGTGAAATAAAGAATTTCCTGCTAGAGCTTTAGTTAAGCGAAATTTAAAAAATTAATTTTAATTTAACTGAGAGATAAGCAACACTTATTTATGGAAAACCCAATTAACAGAGTTCAATATGGATTTTTACCTGTAAACTGGATTAAACGAATAGCGTAATCATTTGTCACAAAAACAACTTCCTTTTTTGACCAGCTATTTGTGTAGTTGATCAACTCTGAGCCAAACACTGGAGATGTTGTCATGGCCCTAAATTATCATAATACAATGCATAACAGCACAGTAGCGAGGAATGTAGTCTAGTGAGTGAGTGAGCTAGGAGTGGAAAGGAAATGTCGTTTGCAGTTTCTCAGAGGAATGCCAGATTGCAAGCTGTCACCGGAAACGCTACATACACACAGACACACAGGCTTCTAGAACTTTTGACAACTGTATAAGCCGCGTGACACTAGCCCTCCTGCACAAGAGAGGGATGAATCTAGATCAGAATGAAGAGAGAGACCAGGGAGAGAGGAGGTCGAGTTAGGAGAGGAGAAGAAGTGGGTAGGAGGGAGAAGAGGCACGGTAGGACAGACAGGAACAGAGCGTGCGGAGTTAGCAAGCACAAAACAGCTCTCGCCTCAGTACTGCTCGTGTGATATACTCCCTTTGAAGAAAATAAAACTAGAATCACCCACAGACTCATCTTTAACCTCTCCCATCATTAATCGCAAGTGAAGTGAGAGTTTATCCTACAAATCTACTACAGCTCGGAGTCTACTACAGCCAAATACAAAATAAGATCAACATATTATTTTTAACAACAAAATAGCCTTCTCTGTAGAATTACACCCCTCGGCTACGTCTACTTACAATGTAACCCCCCTGCCCCAACCCGATCGGGCCATCCCTGACTCACCCTTCTATTGTACACACAGTCCAACTGCCTGAAAGACATGAGGAAAGGACTGTGTTCCACACGAATGCCAAAATGATCAACATATATACCAAGTAGTTCATCTTGTATGCCAGAGAGTTCATCATTTTGTCAAAATATTAAATCTGTATGCCAAACTGTTCAATATATATTCCACAAGTTTATATATCATTATGTTAGTCTTACATGACAAAACGCTAAATTTGTATGCCATTATGTAGTCATTATTTTGAGCAATGTTTCAGCATTAACAATATTTAATCTTACAGCTGTTCCACACATGTCTCAGAAAATGGAGATTAGCTTGAATCCTATCCCTCTTTTGCCATCCGTACTGGAAGCACAAAGGGATGCAATGCAATGCTTGCTTTGCTAGAATTATTTCTGCATACAACTGGATAGGATAATCCAAACAAATCTGTCCCGAATTTAACCAAACTGTGTGGAAATGTTGAGGATCAGGAAACGAGATAACGCAGTGTTTTTGGAACAATGAATCAAAAGTCAGTGTCAGTTAGCAAAGTCAAAGTACACAATTCTCATCCGAATTATACCAAACGTGGAAGCAGCTATAAGAATAAGATAAATACGAAGGTTGTCAGTTTTGAGAACTATCAATCAAAGATCATGTCAGAGGGCAAGACCAGATTCGTCCGTTTGCGTCTGTGTGAAGAAGAAGAAGGAAAAAAAAAATGGATCTGGGCTTGACTAAACTTGGCGAAACAGTTGAGGGTCATCCAGGGGCTGACCTATTTATTGAGAAATATATGTCAAAGGCACACGGCAGTAACAATTTATTTTTTATTTATTCAGTTTCGGTCAACCGTGGTGGAAGGGTTCAGAGTAAGGGACAAAAAAAAGGGGGGGGGGGATTCGATTTGGGCAACAACCAGTAAGAGGCAAGGTCATGGATCACAGTCGCTTGGCAGGGTCGTTCGACTAAGACCATACTTAGTGCAATACTTAAGGATAAGGCAAGAACAAAAGGATTTGATTGTAAGAACAGTCAAACTAAGAATAAGGTCACAGAGTCAGGTCACACCCTGGCCCGATTCTGTGATCTAAACTAAAGCAGTTTTGATCTGATTTGGGCCAAACCTGGTGGAAGGACTTGAAATTAGTCATGGGTATGACCTATTGTTTTGAGAACAATAGTCATGCTCATACGGAAAGGCAAACCAACAACAAACATTCAGTTTGTGCCAACAATGGTGTAGGATTAAAATTAAGGCATGGAGAAGGGGATAAATTTTGAGGACAAACAGTCAAAGATCAAGGTCACAGGGCGATTGCAAATGCTTGACTCTGTAGCTAAGAGATTAAATTCGATCTGAGCCAAACTTAGTATAAGGACTGAAGGGCGGCCAGGGACAACGAAAATTGGTTTGAAGAACAATATCAAAGGTCAAGGTCACAAGGCAATGTCAACTCAGACAGTTCTGATCTGATCTGAACCAGACGCTGGAAGGTTTAAGAGTCAGACAATAATCAATTCTATTCTGAGCGCAAGAGGTTGAAGGCCAGGGTCACAGGGCAAAGTCAAATGCTCGACTTTTAGACCAATTTTGGAGCTTGTTGTTCCAGTTTATATATGCCCTTTGTGTTTACTTTGTTCTTGGTGTCTAAAGATGATTTTATTCAGCCTAGGAGGGAAATTTAACTGAACGGCCTCGATATATCCTCCACTAATCCTACTCTAGAAGGGAAGTTTTAAATGAACAAGTTAGATGCAGCCTCTGTTAACCCCATTCCACCGACAGGGTCTTGTATGTATAAAGGATAATACAATGGATTTCACCTAACCTTACTTAACTTAACCTAATCTAAACTGAACTCACAAAATTTTATGGAACCAAACGTACTTGCCTAATATAGTCTAACCTCACCTAACCTAACCACACCCAACTTTACCTATCTTGACCTCTCCTAACTGAACCTAATCTAACTTGACCTAACCAAACCTAACTTCACCCAACTTGACCTAACCTTACCTTACCTAACCAAATCTCCCTTCACCTAACCTAATCTAACTTAACCTAACCTAGCATACCTTCACCTAACTTAACATCACCTAACATATCATAACCTAACCCATCTGGTCTAACTTCACCAAATGTAATCTAACCTAACCTAAACTAAACTAACTTAACTTCACCCAGCCTAATCTAATATAACCTTACCTGAAATAATTTCATCTGAACCTGCGATCTAACCTAACCTTTCCTAATTTTACCTCACATAGCCTAATATACTCTAACCTAACCCAGCCTAACAGACCTAACTTCACGTGATCTAACCTAATTTACCATCGCCTCACCAAACCTAACCCTCACCTGGTGGAAGTCCTGAAGGTTTCTTGAGGAAGGCGAACCACAAGAGCAGCATCAGCGCACCCAGCAGTAACAACTCCACCACCATCTTGATCCAGCACACTCACTCGAACTCTAACTTATTCAGTGACTCCGGTGCTCAGGAACGTCGCTGGTCACCGACTCCGCTTTTCAGTTTACGCTGTCCACTCTATATTGACCTAAACTTCCCGTCTCTTATTCTTGGATGCTGAGCTAGAACAAGAGATTAACACTTTAAGCTAGTTACGATGCAATAATACTGAAAGGGTGATGAGCCGTAATATTGTTATATCCTGTCACTGAGCTGTACCAAGAAATAACACTAGAATATGGTATTAGTCAGGAGGCAGTGTTTCCAAAAGGATGTACTGTACAGCCGTACTACTGCATTATTTCGATACGGAAAGTAAACTACAATATCACGAAAATCTTCGGTATGTTCCCTCTTCACTCAGATGACATATGCTGTATATGCACAGTTGTGGCCTGATATAGTGATCCACCCAACTCCAGGCAACCTATTAATGTGGTTGGCCGCAGTCGTAGTCACCACAGTTGTTTGCTATACATTTTTGTCTATTACAACCCTAAAGCTCGAGACTTACTTTAATCTGTATAACCGAAGCATTATATATAGACTGGGTTCAACTCAGATTACTTGAATATATGAAACAGGAATATAAAAATGCACTGAATCGCTTATATGACCCAGTCAAATAGCGAACAAACACTTCCACATTTCCATAGATCTGAACCATTCAGACAGATCGAGTGTCTGAAGTGAAGGATTCATGTGTTACCACGAGTGTTGGAAGGGCGAGTGGCGAAGCGCCACTGAATATGGAAAAAATTACGATGGTAGGGGTGATGCAGGAATTAAGAAGCTTTGCATAACTCAAAAAGTCTTGAACACACACACACACACACACACACACACACACACACACACACACTTTGATAATGAACTTTTTATGTCACTGGAACTTGCTTCGCCTTTTGATGTAATGGCATTTTATGTTGGAATTTCTATAGGCAGATTATTATAGTTAATAGAAAAGTGGAGGTATTGGGGGAAAAAATATATGTGGCTCATGAAACTTGTTTTGAGCCATTATTCCCGTAGGGATCTCCATTTAACCAATAAAACGCATCTGGTATTAGCCAGAGTAAAAAAGAGAAAGAAAGAACATACTTTAGAACATAGATTATTTATGAAGGTTTCTTAACCTTGTAGAAACATTAAGCTTCCCATCTTGTGACGAGATCCTTTGGTGTTTGCTTGAACCTTATCCACGTTTTGATGCCGGGTGGGGTTGTCTCCTGCAATGAATTAAATCGTCAGTCGTTAACCAAAATATAATTCATATATTACTGTTGAGCAAAGGCTTTGTCTATAACGAGTAAAGTCATATGGCTTCAGCCTGAATTTTTTCCCTTTAAAACCTGTTATCTTGCATTAGTCAGATCAAACCCTTAAATTTGCCATACCTAAAGTTGTTTTACCTCCTCCACAAGGATGAGGCTTGGATATTTGATTCTCGTCACCGCTGTATAATTTTATGAAGCCTAGAGGAAACTTTCTGTATTGGTCAAGGTTATTTAAGGCTGTATATCACTCCTGCATATTAATAACAGCGAAAATAAAATACAAAATTTTGTCACTGCTGGGGCAGTAGGAAACGCTAAGAACATAAAGGCGAAATTGTTACATCTATCACTTGGCAAGATGTTTTTCTTTGACGAGTGAAGTTACCTGCCCATAGCCTGCATGATATTACCGGTGTCCACATTACTAGTGTGGAATGCTCTCCAACGAACAAGCGTTGGTACTGCTGTAATATGAGCCAAAAGTAAAACTGCGCATCTTCTCTTGATTTTATTGCAAACTTTGTAATGATCCATGTCTTCAGAATGTGCTTATTATCAGTGTACGGCCTGTGGAACCTCACGCCAAGCATGTCGGGTGACACACTTGACTCAGATTTTATGTTCAGTTTGGAGCTTTAGGATCACCAGCAGTATTGTGGTGGATTTTCAGAACAAAAATATTTACGTAACATCTACTCCTATTACTATTTAATATGTTTTTCATCAACGCGCATATGTCAGCATATCAAAGTCATTCCAGTTCCGGTGCTCAGTTTGCGCACTTTGACATTTTAGAAGTATGCTGGCAATTTTTGAGCAAATTACATATGTAACTACGTTATCATAAGATTTCCAACAATGCGCATAAATCTGCTGGAGTTTTAATGTCTGCAAAGCGGCACAGTTTCGGTGCTGTTCCGTGCTCAGGTTTACAATAAGTGCTTAAAAAATATTACTATGAGAAAAATCGGTTAAACAACATCTGTTACTTTCCACAAACTTTTTTTTAGTGGTAGGTGGTGGCGACCATCATCCACTCACTTGATGTAGTGCTGCCTACTTCTTCCTTAGCCTTTATCATTCTTTTTCTGTGCCTGCCCTCCTTTCTTCCTATTTCTCCTATATTTACTGTCACTTCTTACTGCTTTTCTTTCCTTTACAGGTGGCATTACATTGAGTGACAAGGCAAATGGTTTCCTGTAAGCCAAGAAACCATTTACAACGCTGGGTGGTAACCATATAACCAAACCATACGTGCTCCCTACGTGTCAACAAGTGGGTTGGTGGAGGGTTAGTACCCCTCCCCGTAAAAAAAATAACTCAAAGTCAAATGGCCACCCCTTACGGGATTATGGTGTCTGGCAATAGATAGATAGATAGAAAAGATCCCTTGTAGCTTTAATAGTCTACGAAGTTTTTTTTTTTTTTTTATGTGTCCGACTCTGGGCATATGCTTCACAGACTGCTATCAAGGCCCAGCAGTCCTCCTACATACCAACACCTCTACATGTCACCACTTCGGCGCTAACACTCACCGTCCATATTGAATACATGCTAGGGCTGTCTCATACAGCACTGGTGTATTGGTATTAGCGGGGGTATTTTTACGACATGTCGGTGGGTCTTCTGGTAGATTAGATCAGTAAAGCCTGATTTTTAATGAAATTCGAATCCTTAAACTGTTCCCTGCCCCAGTGAGGATTCGAACCTGGGTCCGTCGGGACCGCGAGCCACCTCTCTACCGATCGAGCCACCGCCTTCCCATGGTGTAGCTCCTCCAATCTTGCCAACAAAGTTTTCATATCTCACCTCTCTCTCTCTCTCTCT
>JAGKTI010014358.1:0-11364 GCA_018397915.1 Birgus latro
CATTTTCACAATATCAAGGTTTCTGTTACACCAAAAACCACATTTCCATAGATAAAATCTCTCAATACTGTGATTACTCTTGAGACGGAATTTTAGATTATTAACTTCCGATTTGTCGATTTTTTTTTTCTCAGCCGTGACTTCAAGTATAAGAACTAGTGCAAAATGAGAAATAGTTGCGGCTGATAGCATCCATTTAGGAGGTAGGTCCAATATCTATCATTCTAATGATGGCTGAATAAGAGTATTTCTCGGCGAGAACGCTGAATATGCAACTTCCTCAAGAATTCTCAATTTTGATTGTAAAACACATTATATTATATTCAGAATTAAGAATACACTTGTGAGTGTGAAAATGTCACATTTATGAAGGATAACAAGAAGTCGACTGACACGTAAATAGAGCTGGCACCTTAGGTTTTTAAGAACAAATATCTTGAAACATTGTGACGATTACGGAAACAATTTAAAAACTTTTTTTCTCGAGATGCAGTTTAAAATTACGTCTAACCTTGTGGTGGTAAAAAAAAAAATCGAACTTTTTTACAATATCAAGGTTCCTGTTACACCAAAAACCACATTTCCTTAGGCAATTTCTCTAAATACTGTCATTTCTCTTGATACGGAATTATGGATTATTAACTTCTGATATGTCGATTTTTCTTCCCTTAGCCGCGACTTCAAGGACTAGAAGTAGTGCAAATTGTGAAATAGTTCCGGCTGATAGCATCCGTTTAGGAGGTAGGTCCATTCCCTTTTAATTTAATGATGGCTGAATAAGCTTATTTCTCGGCAAAAACGCTGAATATGCACTTACTCAAGTATTGTCAAAGTTGATTGTAAAACACATTACATTATATTCAGAATTAAGAAGTGACTTGTGAGGGTGAAAATGTCACATTTTTGAAGGATAACAAGAAATCGACTGACACGTAAAGAGCGCTGGCAAGGTAGGTTTTTAAGGACAAATAGCTTGAAACATTGTGAGGATCACCGAAAAAATTTAAAATCGATTTTTTTTTTCCAGCACAAGCAGTTGCAAATTACGTCGAGCCTCGTGGCGATAAAAAAAAACAATATCAAGGTATCTGTTTCACCAAAAACCACATTTCCTTAGGTAAAATCTCTCAATACTGTGATTCCTCTTGAGACGGAATTCTGTATTAACTTCTGATATGTCGATTTTTTTTCCCCTTTCCCGTGACTTCAAGGACAAGAAGTAGTACAAATTGTGAAATAGTTCCGGCTGATAACATTCTTTTTGGAGGTAGGTCCATTCCCTTTTAATCTAATGACGGCTGAATAAACGTATTTCTCGGCGAAAACGCTGAATATTCAACTTTCTCAAGTATTCTCAAAGTTGATTGTAATACACATTATATTATATTCAGAATTAAGAAAACATTTGTTATTGTGGAAATGTCACATTTTTGAAGGATAACAAAAAGTTGACTGACACGTAAAGAGAGCTGGCAGCTTAGGTTTTTTTGAACAAAAAGCTTGAAACATTGTGAGGAACACCGAAACAATTGAAAAATTTCGATTTTTTTTTTCTCCATCACAAGCAGTTGAAAATTACGTCGATCCTCGTGACGGTAAAAAAAAAAAAAAAAAACTATTTTCATAATATCATGGTGCCTGTTACACCAAAAACGACATTTCCTTAGGTAAAATCTCTATTTTCTTTTTTTTTTAATGTGTCCGACTCTGGGCAGAGGCATTACAGCCTGCTATCAAGGAACATCCGTCCTTCTACATACCATACACCTCTACATGTCACCACTTCGGCGCTAACACCCACCGTCCATATTGAATACATGCTAGGGCTGTCTCATACAGAACTTGTGTATTGGTATTAGTGGGGTTATTTTTACGACATGTCGGCGGGTCTTCTGGTAGATCAGTAAAGCCTGATTTAATGAACTTCAAACCCTTAAACTGTTCCCTGCCCCAGCGAGGATTCGAACCAGGGTCCCTCGGGACTGCAAGCCAACTCTCTACCGATCGAGCTGTGATTCCTATTGTAACGAAATTCTGGATTATTAACTTCTGTTATGTCGATTTTTTTTCCCCTATGCCGTGACTTCAAGGACAAGAAGTAGTGCAAATTGTGAAATAGTTCCGGCTGATAACATCCTTTTTGGAGGTAGGTCCATTCCCTTTTAATCTAATGATGGCTGAATAAACGAATTTCTCGGCGAAAACGCTGAATATGCAACTTTCTCAAGTATTCTCATAGTTGAGTGTAAAACACATTATATTATATTCAGAATTAAGAAGACACTTGTGATTGTGAAAATGTCACATTTTTGAAGGATAACAAAAAGTTGACTGACACGTAAAGAGAGCTGGCAGCTTAGATTTTTATGAACAAAAAGCTTGAAACATTGTGAGGAACATCGAAACAATTGAAAAATTTCGATTTCTTTTTCTCCAGCACAAGCAGTTGAAAATTACGTCGAACCTCGTGGCGGTAAAGAAAAAAAAAAAAAAAAAAAACAAACTAATATATTCATAATATCAAGGTGTCTGTTACATCAAAAACGACATTTCCTTAGGTAAAATCTCTAATTGTTTTTTTTTTTTAATGTGTCCGACTCTGGGCAGAGGCTTTACAGCCTGCTATCAAGGCCCATCCGTCCTTCTACATACCATACACCTCTATATGTCACCACTTCGGCGCTAACACCCACCGTCCATATTCAATACATGCTAGGGCTGTCTCATACAGGACTGGTGTATTGGTATTCGCGGGGTTATTTTTACATGTCGGCGGGTCTTCTGGTAGATCAGTAAAGCCTGATTTAATGAAATTCAAATCCTTAAACTGTTCCCTGCCCCAGCGAGGATTCGAACCTGGGTCCCTCTGGACTGCAAGCCAACTCTCTACCGATCGAGCTGTGTTTCCTATTGTGACGAATCTCTGGATTATTAATTTCTGATTTGTCGGTTTTTTCCCCCCTTAGCCGTGACTTGAAGGACAAGAAGTAGTGCAAATTGTGAAATAGTTCCGGCTGATAGCATCCTTTTTGGAGGTAGGTCCATTCTCTTTCAATCTAATTATGGCTGAATAAACGTATTTCTCGGCGAAAACGCTGAATATGCAACTTTCTCAAGTATTCTCAATTTGATTGTAAAACACATTATATTATATTCAGAAATATGAAGACACTTGTGAGGGTGAAAATGTCACATTTTTGAGGGTTAACAAGAAATCGACTGACACGTGAAGAGCGCTGGAAACGTAGGTATTAGAGAACAAATAGCTTGAAACATTGTGAGGATCAATGAAAAAATTTAAAACCGATTTTTTTCTCTCTCTCCAGCACAAGCAGTTTCAAATTACGTCGAGCATCGTGGCGATAAAAAAAAAAAAAAAAAAATTTCAAGGTTTCTGTTACACCAAAAACTACATTTCCTTAGGTAAAATATCTCAATACAGTGATTCCTCTTGAGTCGGAATTCTGGATTATTAACTTCTGATTTGTCGATTTTTTTTTTTTTCCCTTAGCCGTGACTTCAAGGACAAGAAGTAGTGCAAATTGTGAAATAGTTCCGGCTGATAGCATCCTTTTTGGAGGTACGTAAATTCCCTTTTAATCTAATGAAGACTGAATAAGCGTTTTTCTCGGCGAAAACGCTGAATATGCAACTTCCTCCAGTATTCTCAAAGATGATTGTAAAGCACATTATATTATATTCAGAATTAAGAAGACACTTGTGAGGGTGAAAATATCACATTTATGAAGGATAAAAATAAGTCGACTGACATAAATAGAGCTGGCACCTTAGGTTTTCAAGAGCAAAAAGCTTGAAACTTTGTGAAGATCACCGAAACAATTGAAAAACTTTTTTTTTTTTTCTCGAGATGCAGTTTAAAATTGCGTCTAACCTCGTGGTAGTAAAAAAAAAAATCGAACTTTTTTTTACAATATCAAGATTCCTGTTATACCAAAAACAGCATTTCCTTACGCAAAATCTCTTAATACTGTCATTAGTCTTGATACGGAATTATGGATTATTAACTTCTGATTTGTCAATTTTTTTCCCCTTTGCCGTGACTTCAAGGACAAGAAGTAGTGCAAATTGTGAAATAGTTCCGGCTGATAGCATCCTTTTTGGAGGTAGGTCCATTCTCCTTTAATCTAATAATGGCTGAATTAGCGTCTATCTCGGCAGAAAATGCTGAATAAGCAACTTTCTCAAGTGTTCACAAAGTTGATTGTAAAACACATTATATTATATTCAGAACTAAGAAGACACTTGTGAGGATGAAAATGTCACATTTATGAAGGATAACAAGAAGTCAGCTGAAACGTAAAGAGAGCTGGCACATTAGGTTTTTAAGAACAAAAAGCTTGAAACTGTGAGGATGACCGAAACAATTTAAAAATTCGATTTCTTTTCTCTCCAGCACAAGCAGTTGAAAATTACGTCGTGCCTCGTGGCGGTAAAAAAGAGAAAAAAAAGACATTTTCACAATATCAAGGTTTCTGTTAAACCAAAAACCACATTTCCATAGATAAAATCTCTCAATACTGTGATTCCTTTTGAGACGGAATTTTTGATTATTAACTTCCGATTTGTCTATTTTTTTTTTTCTCCTTAGCCGTGACTTCAAGCATAAGAACTAATGCAAATTGAGAAATAGTTGCGGCTGATAGCATTCGTTCTGGAGGTAGGTCCAATCTCTTTCATTCTAATGATGGCTGAATAAGTGTATTTCTCGGCGAAAACGCAGAATATGCAACTTCTTCAAGTGTTCTGAAAGTTGATTGTAAAACATTACATTATATCCAGAACTAAGAAGACACTCGTGAGGGTGAAAATGTCACATTTATGAAGAATAACAAGATGTCGACTGACACGTAAAGGGCTCTGGCACGTTAGGTTTTTAAGAACAAATAGTTTGAACATTTTGAGTACCAGAGAAAAAATTTAAAACCGATTTTGTTTTCTGCAGCACGAGCAGTTGAAACTTACGTCGTGCTTCGTGGCAGTAAAAAAAACAAAATAACTATCAAGCTGTCTGTTACACTAAAAACCACATTTCTTTCGATAAAATCTCTCAATGCAGCGATTCCTTTTGAGACGGAATTCTGGATTATTAACTTCTAATTTGTCGATTTTTTTTTCCTTTAGCCGTGACTTCAAGGACAAGAAGTAGTGCAAATTGTGATATAGTTATGGCTGATAGCATCCTTTTTGGAGGTAGGTCCATTCCCTTTTAATCTAATGATGGCGGAATAAGCGTATATCTCAGCGAAAACGCTGAATATGTAACTTCCTCAAGTATTCTCAAAGTTGATTGTAAAACACACTATTTTATATTCAGAATTAAGAAAACACTTGTGATTGTGAAAATGTCACATTTTTGTAGGATAACAAAAAGTCGACTGACACGTAAAGAGTGCTGGCATCTTAAGCTTTTATGAACAAAAAGCTTGAAACATTGTGAGGAACACCTAGACAATTGAAAAATTTCGATTTTTTTTTCTCCAGTACAATCAGTTGAAAATTACGTCGAGCCTCGTGGCGGTAAAAAAAAAAAAAAAAAAAAAAAAAAACTAATATTTTCATAATATCAAGGTTTCTGTTACACTAAAAACCACATATCCTTAGGCAAAATCTCTCAATATTGTGATTCCTCTTCAGACCAAATTCTGGATTATTAACTTCTGATTTGTCGATTTTTTTCCCCTTAGCCGTGAGTTCAAGGACAAGAAGTAGTGCAAATTGTGAAATAGCTCCGGCTGATACCATCCCTTTTGGAGAAAGGTCCATTCCCTTTTTATATAATAATGGCTGAATAAGCGTCTATCTCGGCGAAAACGCTGAATAAGCAACTTTCTCAAGTGTTCTCAAAGTTGACTGTAAAACACATTATATTATATTCATGACTTAAAAGACTTGTGATGGTGAAAATGTCACATTTATGAAGGATAACAAGAAGTCGACTGACACGTGAAGAGAGCTGGCACCTAAGGTTTTTAAGAACAAAAAGCTTGAAACGTTGTGAGGATCACCGAAACAATTGAAAAATTTTGATTTTTTTTTTCCAGCACAAGCAGTTGAAAATTACATCGAGCCTCGTGGCGGTAAAAAAAAAAAAAAAAACGAATATATTCATAATATCGAGATTTCTGTTACAACAAAAACCACATTTCCTTAGGTAAAATCTTTCAATATTGTAACTCCTCTTCAGACGAAATTCTGTATTACTAAATTCAGATTTGTCGATTTTTTTTCCCTTAGCCGTGACTTCAAGGACAATAAGTAGTGCAATTTGTGAAATAGTTCCGGCTGCTAGCATCCTTTTTGCAGGTAGGTCCATTCCCTTTTAATCTAATAATGGCTTAATAAGCGTATTTCTCGGAAAAAACGCTGATATTTGCAACTTGCTCAAGTGTTCTCAAAGTTGATTGTAAAACAGATTATATTATATTCAGAATTAAGAAGACACTTCTGAGGGTGGAAATATCACATTTTTGAAGGATAACAAGAAATCGACTGACACGTGAATAGCACTGGCAAGGTATGTGTTTAAGAACAAATATCTTGAAATTTGGGGATCACCGAAAAAATTTAAAACCGATTTTTTTTTTCTCCAGCACAAGCAGATGCAAATTACGTCGAGGCACGTGGCGATTAAAAAAAAAAAATCAATGTCAAGGTTTTTGTTACACCAAAAACCACATTTCCTTAGGTAAAATCTCTCAATACCGTGATTCCTCTTGAGACGGAATTCTGGATCATTAACTTCTAATTTGTCGATTTTTTCCCCTTAGCCGTGACTTCAAAGACAAAAAGTAGTGCAAATTGTGAAATAGTTCTGGCTGATAGCATCCATTTTGGAGGTAGGTCCATTCCCTTTTAATCTAATGATGGCTGAATAAGCGTCTTTCTCGGCGAAATCGGTGAATATACAACTTCCTCAAGTATTCTCAAAGTTGATTGTAAAACACATTATATTTTATTCAGAATTAAGAACACACTGGTGATTGTGAAAATGTCACATTTTTGAAGGATAAAAGTCGACTGACACGTAAAGAGAGCTGGCACCTTCGGTTTTTATGAACATTGTGAGGAACACTGGCAAGGTAGGTGTTTAAGAATAAATAGCTTGAAACATTGTTAGGAACACCGAAACAATTGAAAAAATTCATTTTTTTTCTTCTCCAGCACAAGCACTTCAAAATTACGTCGAACCTCGTGGCGGTACAAAAAAAAAAAAAAACGAATATTTTCATAATATCTAGGTTTCTGTTACACCAAAAGCCACATTTTCTTAGGTAAAATCTCTAAATATTATGAATCCTATTGTGACGTAATTCTGGATTATTAACTTCTGATTTTTCGATTTCTTTTTCACTTAGCCGTGACTTCAAGGACAAGAAATAGCACAAAATTGTGAAATAGTTCCATCTGATAGCATCCTTTTTGGAGGTAGGTCCATTCCCTTTTAATCTAGTGATGGCTGAATAAGCGTATTTCTCGGCGAAAACGCCGAATATGCAACTTCCTCAAGCATTTTCAAAGTGGATTGTAAAACACATTATATTATATTCAGAATTAATAAGACACTTCTGAGGGTGAAAATGTCACATTTATGAAGGATAACAAGAAGTCGACTGACACGCTAAGAGAGCTGGCACATTAGGTTTTTAAGAACAAAAAGCTTGATACATTGTGAGGATCACCAAAACAATTTAAAAGCTTCGATTTTTTTTTCTCCAACACAAACAGTTGAAAATAACGTCGTGCCTCGTGGCGGTAAAAAAAAAAAAAAAAAAAAGAAAAGGACATTTTCAAAATGTCAAGGTTTCTGTTACACGAAAAACCACATTTCCTTAGAAAAAATCTCTCAATACTGTGATTCCTCTTGAGACGGAATTCTAGATTATTAACTTCCAATTGGACGATTCTTTATTTTTCTACTTAGCCGTGACTTCAAGGATAAGAAGTAGTGCAAATTGAGAAATAGTTGCAGCTGATAGCATCCGTTTTGGAGGTAGGTCCAATCTCTTTCATTTTAATGATGGCTGAATAAGCGTATTTCTCGGCGAAAACGCAGAATATGCAACTTCTTCAAGTGTTCTGAGTTGATTGTAAAACATTATATTATATCCAGAACTAAGAAGACTCTCGTGAGGGTGAAAATGTCACATTTATGAAGGACAACAACAAGTCGACTGACAGGTAAAGATCGCGTGCACGTTAGGTTTTTAAGAATAAATAGTCTGAAACATTGTGAGGATCCCCGAAAAAAATTAAAACCGATTTTGTTTCTCTCGAGCACTAGCAGTTGAAAATTACGTCGTGGCTCGTGGCGAAAAAAAAAGAAAAAAAACATAATATCAAGGTTTTGTTACACTAAAAAAAACATTTCCATAGATAAAATCTCTCAACACTGTGATTCCTCTTCAGACGGAATTCTGGGTTATTAACTTCTAATTTGTCGATTTTTTTCCTTTAGCCGTGACTTCAATGACAAGAAGTAGTGCAAATTGTGAAATAGTTATGGCTGATAGCATACTTTTTGGAGGCAGGTCCATTCCCTTTTAATCTAATGATGGCTGAATAAGCGTATTTCTCGGCGAAAACGCTGAATATGCAACTTTCTCAAGTATTCTCAAAGTTGATTGTAAAAAACATTATATTATATTCACAATTAAGAAAGCACTTGTGATTGTGAAAATGTCACATTTTTGAAGGATAACAAAAAGTCGACTGACACGTAAAGAGAGCTGGCAGCTTATGTTTTTTTATGAAAAAATGCTTGAAACATTGTGAGGAACACCGAAACAATTGAAAAATTTCGATTTTTTTTCTCCGGCACAAGCAGTTGAAAATTACGTCGAACCTCGTAGTGGTAAAAAAAAAAAAAAAAAACTAATATTTTCATAATACCAAGGTGTCTGTTACACCAAAAAAAACATTTCCTTAGGTAAAATCTCTAAATTTCGTGATTCGAATTGTGACGAAAATCTCGATTATTAACTTCTGATTTGTCGATTTCTTTTCCCATAGCCTTGACTTGAAGGACAAGAAGAAGTGCAAATTGTGAAATAGTTCCCTCTGATAGCATCCTTTTTGGAGGTAGGTCCATTCTCCTTTAATCTAATTATGGCTGAATAAGCGTCTATCTCGGCAGAAAACGCTGAATAAGCAACTTTCTCAAATGTTCTCAAAGTTGATTATAAAACACATTATATTATATTCAGAACTAAGAAGACACCTGTGAGGGTGAAAATGTCACATTTATGAAGGATAACAAGAAGTCGACTGACACGTAAAGACAGTTGGCATATTAGGTTTTTAAGAACAAAATGCTTGAAACTTTGCGAGGATCACCGAAACAATTTAAAAGCTTCGATTTGTTTTTCTCCAACACAAACAGTTGAAAATAACGTCGTGCCTCGTGGCGGTAAAAAAAAAAAAAAAAAAAAAAAAAGGACAGTTTCACAATGTCAAGGTTTCTGTTACACGAAAAACCACATTTCCTTAGGAAAAATCTCGCAATACTGTGATTCCTCTTGAGACGGAATTCTAGATTATTAACTTCCAATTGGACGATTCTTTATTTTTCTCCTTAGCCGTGACTTCAAGCATAAGAAGTAGTGCAAATTGAGAAATAGTTGCAGCTGATAGCATCCGTTTTGGAGGTAGGTCCAATCTCTTTCATTTTAATGATGGCTGAATAAGCGTATTTCTCGGCGAAAACGCAGAATATGCAACTTCTTCAAGTGTTCTGAGTTGATTGTAAAACATTATATTATATCCAGAACTAAGAAGACTCTCGTGAGGGTGAAAATGTCACATTTATGAAGGACAACAACAAGTCGACTGACAGGTAAAGATCGCGTGCACGTTAGGTTTTTAAGAATAAATAGTTTGAAACATTGTGAGGATCACCGAAAAAAATTAAAACCGATTTTGTTTCTCTCGAGCACTAGCAGTTGAAAATTACGTCGTGCCTCGTGGCGAAAAAAAAAAAAGAAAAAAATCATAATATCAAGGTTTTGTTACACTAAAAAAAAACATTTCCATAGATAAAATCTCTCAACACTGTGATTCCTCTTCAGACGGAATTCTGGGTTATTAACTTCTGATTTGTCGATTTTTTTCCTTTAGCCGTGACTTCAATGACAAGAAGTAGTGCAAATTGTGATATAGTTATGGCTGATAGCATCCTTTTTGGAGGTAGGTCCATTCCCTTTTGATCTAATGATGGCTGAATAAGCGTATTTTTCGGCGAAAACGCTAAATATGCAACTTTCTCAAGTATTCTCAAAGTTGATTGTAAAACACATTATATTATATTCACAATTAAGAAAGCACTTGTGATTGTGAAAATGTCACATTTTTGAAGGATAACAAAAAGTCGACTGACACGTAAAGAGAGCTGGCAGCTTATGTTTTTATGAACAAAATGCTTGAAACTTTGTGAAGATCACCGAAACAATTTAAAAGCTTCGATTTTTTTTTTTTTCTCCAGCACAAGCAGTTGAAAATTGCGTCGTGCCTCGAGGCGGGGAAAAAAATGGACATTTTCACAATGTCAAGGTTTCTGTTACACCAAAAACCACATTTCCATAGATGAAATCTCTCAATACCGTGATTCCTCTTGAGACTGAATTCTAGATTATTCACCTCCGATTTGACGTTTTTTTTTTCTCCTTAGCCGTGACTTGAAGCTTAAGAAGTAGAGCAAATTGAGAAAAAGTTGCGTCTGATAGCACCCGTTTTGGAGGTAGGTCCAATGTCTTTCATTCTAATGATGGTTGAATAAGCGCATTTCTCGTCGAAAACGCTGAATATGCAACTTCCTCAAGTATTCTCAAATACTTGTGAGTGTGAAAATGTCACATTTTTGAAGGTTAACAAGAAATCGATTGACACGTAAAGAGCGCTGGAAAGGCAAGTTTTAGAGAACATATAGCTTGGAAAATTGTGAGCATCAACGAAAAAAAATAAAACCGATTTTTTTTCTCTCTCTCCAGCACAAGCAATTGCAAATTATGTGGAGCCTCGTGGCGTTAAAAAAAATATCAAGGTTTCTTTTACACCAAAAACCACATTTCCTTAGGTAAAATCTCTCAATACAGTGATTCCTCTTGAGACGGAATTCTGAATTATTAACTTCTGACTTGTCGATTTTTTTCCCTTAGCCGTGACTTCAAGGACAAGAAGTAGTGCAAATTGTGAAATAGTTCCAACTGATAGCATAATATTTGGAGGTAGGTCCATTCTTTTTTAATCAAATGATGGCTGAATAAGCGTATTTCTCGGCGAAAACGCTGAATATCCAAGTTCCTCAAGTATTCTCAAAGATGATTTTAAAACACATTATATTATATTCAG
>JAGKTI010014358.1:11418-21756 GCA_018397915.1 Birgus latro
CTCAAAGTTGATCGTAAAACACATTATATTATATTCAGAATTAAGAAGACACATGTGAGTGTGAAAATATCACATTTATGAAGGATAAAAAGAAGTCGACTGACACATAAATAGAGCTGGCACCTTAGGTTTTCAAGAGCAAAAAGCTTGAAACTTTGTGAGGATCACCGAAACATTTTAAAACCTTTTTTTTTTCTCGAGATGCAGTTTAAAACTGCGTCTAACCTCGTGGTAGTAAATAAAAAATCGAAAATTTTTACAATATCAATGTTCCTGTTACACCAAAAACGGCATTTCCTTAGGCAAAATCTCTTAATACTGTCATTACTCTTGATACGGAATTATGGATTATTAACTTCTGATTTGTCGATTTTTTTCCCTTCGCCGTGACTTCAAGGACAAGAGGAACTGCAAATTGTGAAAGAGTTCCGGCTGATAGCATCCTTTTAGGAGGTAGGTCCATTCTCCTTTAATCTAATAATTGCTGAATAAGCGTCAATCTCGGCGAAAACGCTGAATAAGCAACTTTCTCAAGTGCTCTCAAAGTTGATTGTAAAACACATTATATTATATTCAGAACTAAGGAGACACTTGTGAGGGTGAAAATGTCACATTTATGAAGGATAACAAGAAGTCGACTGACACGTAAAGAGAGCTGCACATTAGGTTTTTAAGAACAAAAATGTTGAAACTTTGTGAGGATCACCGAAATAATTTTAAAAATTCGATTTTTTTATTCTCCAACACAAGCAGTTGAAAATTACGTCGTGCCTCGTGGCGGTAAAAAAAAAAAAAAAAAACATTTTCACAATATCATGGTTTCTGTTACACCAAAAACCACATTTCCATAGATAAAATCTCTCAGTACTGTGATTTCTCTTGAGACGGAATTTTAGATTATTAATTTCCGATTTGTCGATTTTTTTTTTCTCCTTTGCCGTGACTTCAAGTATAAGAACTAGTGCAAATTGAGAAATAGTTGCGGATGATAGCATCCATTTTGGAGGTAGGTCCAATGTCTACCATTCTAATGATGGCTGAATAAGCGTATTTCTCGGCGAAAACGCAGAATATGCAACTTCCTCAAGTGTTCTGAAAGTTGATTGTAAAATATTATAATATATCCAGAACTTAGAAGACACTCGTGAGGGTGAAAATGTCACATTTATTAAGGATAACAAGAAGTCGACTGACACGTAAAGAGAGGTAGCACGTTAGGTTTTAAAGAACAAATAGTTTGAAACATTGTGAGGATCACAGAAAAAATTTAAAATCGATTTTCTTATCTCCAGCATGAGCAGTTGAAACATACGTCATGACTAGTGGCGGTAAAAAAAAAAAAAAAAAATCACTATCAAGTTGTCTTTTACACAAAAAAACACATTTCCTTAGATAAAATCTCTCAGTACTGTGATTCCTCTTGAGACGGAATTCTGGATTATTAATTTCTAATTTGTCGATTTTTTCCCCTTAGCCGTGACCTCAAGGTCAAGAAGTAGTGCAAATTGTGAAATTGTTCCAGCTGATAGCATGCGCTTTGGAGGTAGTTCCATTCAATTTTAATCTGATGATGGTTTAATAAGCGTATTTCTCGGCAAAAACGCTGAATATGCAACTTCCTCAAATATTCTCAAAGTTGATTGTAAAACACATTATATTATATTCAGAATTAAGACTCTTGTTAGGGGGAAAATGACACATTTTTGAAGGATAACAAGAAATCGACTGACACGTTAAGAGCGCTCGGAAGGTAGCATTTTAAGAACAAATAGCTTGAAACATTGTGAGGATCACCGAAAAAATTGAAAACGTTGTTTTTTTTTCTGCATCACAAGCAATTGCAAATTACGTCGAGCCTCGTGGCGGAAAGAAAATCAATATCATGATTTCTGTTACACCAAAAACCACATTTCCTTAGGTAAAATCTCTCAATACTGTTATTCCTCTTGAGACGGAATTATGGATTATTAACGTCTCATTTGTCATTTTTTTTCCCTTAGGACAAGAATTAGTGCAAATTGTGAAATAGTTATGGCTGACACCAACCTTTTTGCAGGTAGGTCCATTCCCTTATAATCTAATGATGGCTGAATAAGCGTATTTCTCGGCGAAAATGCTGAATATGCATCTTCCTCAAGAATTCTCAAATTTGATTGCAAAACACATTATATTATATTCAGAAATAAGAATACACTTGTGAGTGTGAAAATGTCACATTTATGAAGGATAACAAGAAGTCGACTGACACGTAAATAGAGCTGGCACCTTAGGTTTTTAAGAACAAAAAGCTTGAAACATTGTGATGGTCAGGGAAACAATTTAAAAACTTTTTTTTCTCGAGATGCAGTTTAAAATTACGTCCAACCTCGTGGTGGAAAAAAAAAATCGAACTTTTTTACAATATCAAGGTTTCTGTTACACCAAAAACCACATTTCCTTAGGCAAAATCTTTTAATACTGTCATTACTCTTGATACGGAATTATGGATTATTAACTTCTGATTTGTCGATTTTTTTTTCCCTTAGCCGTGACTTCAAGGAATAGAAGTAGTGCAAATTGTGAAATAGTTCCGGCTGATAGCATCCTTTTTGGAGTGTAGGTCCATTCTCTTTTAATCTAATAATGGCTGAATAAGCGTCTATCTCGGCGAGAACGCTGAATAAGCAACTTTCTCAAGTGTTCTCAAAGTTGATTGTAAAACATATTATACAGAATTGCATTCAGAACTGAGAAAACACTTGTGAGGGTGAAAATGTCACATTCATGAAGGATAACAAGAATCGACTGACACGTAAAGGGAGCTGGCAGATTAGGTTTTTAAGAACAAAAAGCTTGAAACTTTGTGAGGATCACCGAACAAATTTAAAAACTTCGATTTTTTTTTCTCCAGCACAAGCAATTGAAAATTACGTCGTGCCTCGTGGCGGTATAAAAAAAAAAAAAAAAAAACGGTCATTTTCACAATATTAAGGTTTCTGTTACACGAAAAACCACATTTCCTTAGATAAAATCTCTCAATATTGTGATTCCTCTTTGAGACGGAATTCTAGATTATTAAGTTCCTATTTGTCGTTTTTTTTTCTCCTTATCCGTGACTTCAAGTATAAGAACTAGTGCAAATTGAGAAATAAATGCGACTAATAGCATCCGTTTTCGAGGTAGGTCCAATCTTTTTTACTCTAATGATGACTGAATAAGCGTATTTTTCGGCGACAACGCTGAATATCCAACTTCCACAAGTGTTCTGAAAGTTGATTGTAAAACATTATATTATATCCAGAACTAAGACACTCGTGAGGGTGAAATGTCACATTTATGAAGGATGACAAGAAGTCGACTAACACGTAAAGAGCGCTGGCACGTTAGGTTTTAAAGAACAAATGGTTTGAAACATTGTGAGGATCACAGAAAAAATTTAAAACCGATTTTTTTTTTCTCCATCACGAGCAGTTGAAACTTACGTCGTGCCTCGTGGCGGTAAAAAAAAAAAAAAAAAATCACTCTCAAGGTGTCTGTTACACCAAAAACCAAATTTCCTTAGATAAAATCTCTCAATACTGTTATTCCTCTTGAGAGAAATTATGGATTATTAACTTCTAATTTTTCGATTTTTTTCCCCACAGCCGTGACTTCAAGGAAAAGTAGTGCAAATTTTGAAATAGTTCCGGCTGATAGCATCCGTTTCAGAGGTAGGTCCATTCCCTTATAATCTAATGATGGTTTAATAAGCGTGTTTCTCTTCAAAAACGCTGAATATGCAACTTACTCAAGTATTCTCAAATTTGATTGTAAAACACATTATATTATATTAAGAATTAAGAAGACACTTGAGAGGGTGGAAATGTCAATTTTTCTTAAGGATAACAAGAAATCGACTGACACGTAAAGAGGGCTCGAAGGGTAGGATTATAAGAACAAATAGCTTGAAATATTGTGAGGATCACCGAAAAAAATTAAAACCGATTTTTTTTTCTGCATCACAAGCAGTTGCAAATTACGTCGAACCTCGTGGTGAAAAAAAAAATAACAATATCAAGTTTTCTGTTACACCAAAAACCACATTTCCTTAGATAAAATCTCTCAATACTATGATTCCTCTTGAGATGGAATTCAGGATTATTAACACATGATTTGTCGATTTTTTTTCCCCTTACCCGTGACTTCAAGGACAAGAAATAGTGCAAATTGTGAAATAGTTCCGTCTGATAGCATTGTTTTTGGAGGTAGGTCCATTCCCTTTTAATCTAAAGATGGCTGAATAAGCGTATTTCTCAGCGAAAAAACTGCATATGCAACCTCCTCAAGTATTCTCAAAGTTCATTCCAAAACAGATTATATTATATTCACAATTAAGAAGACTCATGTGCTTGTGAAAATTTCACATTTTTGAAGGATAACAGAAAGTCGACTGACACGTAAAGAGAGCTGGCAGCATAAGTTTTTATGAACAAAAAGCTTGAAACATTGAGGAACACCGAAACAATTGAAAAATTTCGATTTTTTTTTCTCCAGCACAAGCAGTTGAAAATTATGTCAAGCCTTGTGGCGTAAAAAAAAAAAAAAAAAAACGAATATTTTCATAATATCAATATTTCTGTTACACCAAAAACGACATTTCCTTAGGTAAAATCTCTCAATAGTGTGATTCCTCTTCAGACGAAATTCTGGATTATTAACTTCTGATTAGTCGTTTTTTTCCCTTAGCCGTTATTTGAAGGACAAGAAGTAGTGCAAATTGTGAAATAATTCCGGCTGATACCATCCTTTTTGGAGGAGGGTCAATTCTCTTTTAATCTAATAATGGCTGAATAAGCGTCTATCTCGACGAGAAAGCCGAATAAGCAACTTTCTCAAGTGTTCTCAAAGTTGATTGTAAAACACATTATATTATATTCAGAACTAAGAAGACAACTGTCAGGGTGAAAATGTCACATTTATGAAGGATAACAAGAAGTCGACTGACACGTAAAGAGAGCTGGCACATTAGGTTTTTAAGAATAAAAAGCTTGAAACTCTGTGAGGATCACCGAAACGATTTTAAAAATTCGATTTTTTTTCTCCAGCACAAGCAGTTGAAAATTACGTCGTGCCTTGTGGCGGTAAAAAAAAAAAAAAAAAAAAATAACGACATTTACACAATAAGCTAAAAAATTTTTTTTCAACCAAAAAAAAAAAAAAAAAATCCTCAGATAAAATCTCTCAATGCTGTGATTCCTCTTGAGACGGAATTCTAGATTGTTAACATCCGATTTGTCGATTTCTTTTTTTTCCTTAGCCGTGACATCAAGCATAAGAACTAGTGCAAATTGAGAAATAGTTGCGTCTGGTAGCATCCGTTTTGGATGTAAGTCCAATCTCTTTCATTTTAATGATGGCTGAATAAGCGTATTTCTCGGCGTAAACGCAGAATATGCAACTTCCTCAAGTGTTCCGAGGTGATTGTAAAACATTATATTGTATCCAGAACTAAGAAGACTCTCGTGAGGGTGAAAATGTCACATTTACGAAGGATAAGAAGAAGTCGACTGAATCGTAAAGAGCGCTGGCATGTTAGGTTTTTAAGAACAAATAGTTTGTAACATTGTGAGGATTACAGAAAAAATTTAAAACCGATTATTTTTTCTCCAGCACGCGCAGTTGAAAATTACTTCGTGCCTCGTGGCGGTAAAAAAAGAAAAAAAATCACGATATCAAGGTTTCTGTTACACAAAAAACTACATTTCCTTAGATAAAATCTCTCAATACTGTGATTCTTCTTGAGACGGAATTCTGGATTATTACCTTCTAATTTGTCGTTTTCTTTCCCTTATCTGTGACTTCAATAACATGTAGTACAAATTGTGAAATAGTTCCGGCTGATGGCATCCGTTTTGGAGATACGTCCATTCGCTTTTAATCTAATGATGGCTGAATAAGCATATTTCTCGGCGAGAACGCTGAATATGCAACTTCCTCAAGTATTCTCAAAGTTGATTGTAAAAAACATTATATTATTTTCAGAATTAAGAAGTGACTCGTGAGAGTGAAAATGTCATATTTTTGATGGATAACAAGAAATCGACTGACACGTAAAGAGCGCCGGCAAGGTAGCTTTTTAAGAACAAATAGCTGAAAACATTGTCAGAATCACCGAAAAAATTTAAAATAGATTTTTTTTTTCTCCAGAACAGGCAGTTGCAAATTACGTCGAGCCTCGATGCGATTAAAAAAAAAACGAAAATCAATATCAAGGTTTCTGTTACACCAAAAACCACATTTCCTTAGGTAAAATGTCTCAGTACTGTGATTCCTCTTGAAACGAAATTCTGGATTATTAACTTCTGATTTGTCGATTTTTTTCCCTTAGCCGTGTCTTCAAGAACAAGAAGTAGTGCAAATTGTGAAATAGTTCAGCTGATAGCATCGTTTTGGAGGTAGGTCCATTCTCTTTCAATCTAATGATGGCTGAATAAGCGTCTCTCTGGGCGAAAACGCTGAATATGCAACTTCCTCAAGTATTCTCAAAGTTGATTGTAAAACATATTATATTATATTCAGAATTAAGAAGACACTTGTGAGGGTGAAAATGTCACATTTTTGAAGGATAACAAATAGTTGACTGACACGTAAAGAGAGCTGGCAGGTTAGGTTTTTATGAACAAAAGGCTTGAAACATTGTGAGGGACACCGAAACAATTGAAAAATTTCGATTTTTTTTCCTCCAGCAAAAGCAGTTGAAAATTACGTCGAACCTCGTGACGGTAAAAAAAAAAAAAAAAAAAACTAATATTTTCATAATATCAAGGTTTCTGTTACACCAAAAACCACATTTCCCTAGGTAAAATATCACAATATTGTGATTCCTGTTCAGACGAAATTCTGGATTATTAACTTCTGATTTGTCGATTTTTTTTCCCTTTTCCATGACATCAAGGACAAGAAGTAGTGCAAATTTTGAAATAGTTCCAGACGATAGCATGCTTTTTGGAGGTAGGTCCATTCTCTTTTAATCTAATAATGGCTGGATAAGCGTCTATCTCGGCGAAAACTCTGAATAAGCAACTTTCTCAAGTGTTCTCAAAGTTAATTATAAAACACATTATATTATATTCAGAACTAAGAAGACACTTGTGAGGGTGCAAATGTCATATTTATGAAGGATAACAAGAAGTCGACTGACACGTAAAGAGAGCTGGCACATTAGGTTTTTAAGAACAAAAAGCTTGAAACTTTGTGAGGATCACCGAAACAATTTTAAAAAAATGATTTTTTTTTCTCTAGCACAAAGTCGAAAAAATTGTGTTGTGCCTTGTGGCGGTAAAAAAAAAAAAAAATCACAATATCAAGATTTCTGTTACACCAAAAACCACTTTTCCTTAGATAAAACCTCTCAATACTGTGCTTCCTCTTGAGTCGGAATTCTAGTTTATTAACTTCCGATTTGACGATTTTTTTTCTTCTTAGCCGTGACTTCAAGCATAAGAAGTAGTGTAAATTGAGAAATAGTTGTGTCTGATAGCATCCGTTTTGGAGGTAGGTTCAATCTCTTTCATTCTAATGATGGATGAATATGCGTATTTCTCGGCGAAAACGCAGAATAGGCAACTTCCTCAAGTGATCTAAAAGTTGATTGTAAAACATTTTATTTTACCCAGAACTAAGAAGACACTTGTGAGGGTGAAAATGTCAAATTTATGAAGGATAACAAGAAGTCGACTGACACGTAAAGAACGCTGGCACGGTAGGTTTTTAAGAACAAATAGAGTGAAACATTGTCAGGATCACAGAAAAAAATTAAATCCGATTTTTTTCTTCTCCACCACTAGCAGTTGATAATTACGTCGTGCCTCGTGGCGGAAAAAAAAAAATCACAATATCAAGGTTTCTGTTACACCAAAACCACATTTCCTTAGGTAAAATCACTCAATCCTCTGATTCCTCTTGAGACGGAATTCTGGATTGTTAACTTCTAATTTGTCGATTTTTTTTCCCCTTGGCCGTGACTTCAAGGACAAGATATAGTTCAAATTCTGAAATAGTTCCGGCTGATAGCATCCTTTTTGGAGGTAGGTCCATTCCCTTTTAATCTAATGATGGGTGAATATGCGTATTTCTCGGCGAAAACGCTGAATATGCAACTTCCTCAGTTATTTTCAAAGTTGATTGTTAAACACATTATATTATATTAAGAATTAAGAAGACACTTGTGATTGTGAAAATGTCACATTTTTGAAGGATAACAAAAAGTCGATTGACACGTAAAGAGAGCTGGGAGCTTAGGTTTTATGAACATAAAGCTTGAAACATTGTGAGAAACACCGAATCAATTGAAAAATTTCGATTTTTTTTTCTCCAGCACAAGCAGTTGGAAATTTCGTTGAACCTCGTGGCGGATAAAAAAGAAACTAAAAAACTAATATTTTCATAATATCAAGGTTTCTGTTACACCAAAAACATTTCCTTAGGTAAAATCTCTAAATTTTGTGATTCCTATTGTGACGAAATTCTGGATTATTAACTTCTGATTTGTCGATTTTTTTTTCCCTTAGCCGTGACTTGAAGGACAAGAAGTAGTGCAAATTGTGAAATAGTTCCGCCTGAGAGCATCCTTTTTGGAGGTAGGTCCATTCTCTTTTAATCTAATTATGGCAGAATAAGCGTCTATCTCGGGGAATACGCTGAATAAGCAACTTTCTCAAGTGTACTCAAAGATGATTATAAAACACATTTTATTATATTCAGAACTAAGAAGACACCTGTGAGGTTGAAAATGTCACATTTATGAAAGATAACAAGAAGTCGACTGACACGCAAAGAGAGCTGGCACATTAGGATTTCATAAACAAAATGCTTGAAACTTTGCGAAGATCACCGAAACAATTTAAAATCATCGATTTTTTTTTTCTCCAGCACAAGCAGTTAAAAATTACGTCGTGCCTCGTGTCGGAAAAAAAATGGACATTTTCAAAATGTCAAGGTTTCTGTTACACCAGAAACCACATTTCCATAGATGAAATCTCTCAATAGTGTGATTCCTCTTAAGACTGAATTCTAGATTATTAACCTCCGATTTGACGATTTTTTTTTCTCCTTAGCCGTGACTTCAAGCATAAGAAGCAGTGCAAATTGAGAAATAGTTGCGTCTGATAGCATCCGTTTTGGAGGTAGGTCCAATCTCTTTCATTCTAATGATGGCTGAATAAGCGTATTTCTCGTCGAAAACGCAGAATAGGCAACTTCCTCAAGTATTCTCAAAGTTGATTGTAAAACACATTACATTATATTCAGAATTAAGAAGACACTTGTGAGGGTGAAAATGCCACATTTTTGAAGGTTAACAAGAAATCGATTGACACGTAAAGAGCGCTGGAAAAGTAGGTTTTAGAGAACAAATAGCTTGAAACATTGTGAGGATCAACGAAAAAATTTAAAACCGATTTTTTTCTCTCTCTCCAGCACAAGCAGTTGCAAATTACGTCGAGCCTCGTGGCGATAAAAAAAAAAAAAATATCAAGGTTTCTGTTACACCATAAACCGCATTTCCCTAGGTAAAATCTCTCAATACAGTGTTTCCTCTTAAGACGGAATTCTGGATTATTAACTTCTGATTTGTCGATTTTTTTTTCCCTTAGCCGTGACTTCAAGGACAAGAAGTAGTGCAAATTGTGAAATAGTTCCAACTGATAGCATTATTTTTGGAGGTAGGTCCATTCCCTTTTAATCTAATTATGGCTGAATAAGCGTATTTGTCGGCGAAAACGCTGAATATGCAACTTCCTCAAATATTTTCAAAGATGATTTTAAAACACATTATATTATATTCAGAATTAAGAAGACACTTGTGAGTGTGAAAATATCACATTTATGAAGGAAAATAAGAAGTCGACTGACACATAAATAGAGCTGGCACCTTAGGTTTTCAAGAGCAAAAAGCTTGAAACTTTGTGAGGATCACCGAAACAATTGAAAAACTTTTTTTTTTCTCGAGATGCAGTTTAAAATTGCGTCTAACCTCGTGGTAGTAAAAAAAAAATCGAACTTTTTTACAATATCAAGGTTCCTGTTACACCAAAAAACAGCATTTCCTTAGGCAAAATCTCTTAATACTGTCAACACTCTTGATACGGAATTATGGATTTATTATCTTTTGATTTGTAGATTTTTTTTTCCTTTCCTGTGACTTCAAGGACAAGACATAGTGCAAATTGTGAAAGAGTTCCGGCTAATAGCATCCATTTTGGAGGTAGGTCCATTCTCCTTTAATATAATAATGGCTGAATAAGCGTCTATCTCGGCGAAATCGCTGAATAAGCAACTTCCTCAAGTATTCTCAAAGTTGATTGTAAAACACATTATATT
>JAGKTI010014359.1:0-21755 GCA_018397915.1 Birgus latro
ATTGCAAATCAGATGGTGTTAGACTGAGGACAGTGCAGAGACTGGTGAAGCGGTTCAAGGACAGTGGGGAGGCCATTCCTCCCACTCCACTTCCCAAGCCTGGGAGACCTCGTAAGACAACCTTCAGGACCCGTCAGCTGATCTCAAGGCAAGTTAGCAAGGATCCAAGGCTAACAGCACGGGATTTAAAAGAAAAGAACCCACAGTTGCTGGCAGATGTGTCTGTCAGAAGTGTGCAGCAGCTGTTGCATGACGATCTGGGCTACAGGAGTTTTTGTGCTCGTAAAAAACCACTGCTAACTGCACTTCAGAAGAAAAAGAGAGTAAATTTTTGTAAGAAATATCTTGCCTGGAGTGAGGAGCAATGGAAAACTGTGCTTTGGAGTGATGAGTCAACATTTACTGTCACTGGTACCCCTTCATCACGAGTGTACTGCAAACCAGGCAGTGACCCCCTGGATCCTAAGTACACTTCCAAGTTTGTTAAATACCCAGCCTCACTCATGGCTTGGGGCTGCTTTACATATTATGGTGTTGGTAGGTTGGTAATTCTACCTGCAAATGAAAAAGTGAACCAGAACAATTATTTGGAGCTATTATGTGATGTTTTAAGTGACTCTTTTGATAAAACCAAGGCAAGAGTATTTATGCAAGATTCTGCCCCTGCACATGTTGCAAAGTCAGTGAAACAGTGGCTAACAGACTGTGAGGTTCCCTTTATTCGAGATTGGCCCGGAAACAGCCCAGATATCAATCCCATTGAGAATTTATGGGCGCACATGAAGCGGCAGCTGCGTAGTATGGACACATCATCTTTGCCTAAACTTGAGGCTGCAGCTATGGAGCAGTTTTAGTCCGTCTGTTCTGCAAAACTACGCCATCAGTCTCCCCAGACGCCTTAAGAAGATAATAAAGGTGAAGGGGAATGCCAGTAAATACTAAATTCAATGGTGAGTGTTAATTTATTTGTTTCTCCTTGCTAACCACCAGAATGTTTTCTTTTTTTAAGATGGCATCAACACTTTCCGCACCTACTGTATATGGTGATACCATATTTTTTTGAGCCACCGGATTAATAGATTGGTTTGTTCTTGCAAAACTTACTCATTTTCATATCGTTCCACCTCCAGGGGTGGTCCCCCCATCTATTGCCAGATGCCTTAATCCCACAAGGGGTGGCCATAAATAAATTGCTTCCATGTCACCCTGTCCCTTGCCATCCCCCTCTCTCATATACCTCTCCACTCCATCCCTCCATATCCTGAGCCTCTCCCTCCCCCTCTCCACCTCATTCACATACACTCTCCTCATTAGACTTAATGCTCCTTCACTTCCTCATTTGTCAGTCTGTCTCTCCATGTAACTCCATTTGCTCCTCTCAGGTAACTCATTACCACTACTCTCATTCTTTGCTTGCATCCACCCAACATGGTCCAAGCTTCACTTCCATACATTAGAGTTGGCATCACAGTGCTATCATGCAGTGATTTTTTTTATTTCCATGCCATATATTGCCAGAAGCCATAATCCCTTAAGGGGTGGCTACTAACAAATTGCCCCCTTGTCGCCTTGTCCATCGCCATTTCACTTCTTTCCCACCAACTCACAACCCCCTCTCTCATATACCTCTGCACGCCATCTCTTCATCTCATCTTCGGCCTCCCCCTCCTTCCTCACCTACACTCTCCTCATTAGTCTCTCACTCTCCATCCTCTTCACATGGCCAAATCACAGTGTATTTCTCCTAATGCTTTCTATCACATCCACATCAACACTGCAATGCTCCTTCACGTCCTGAATTGTTAGTCTCTCTTTCCATGTAACTCTACATGCTCCTCTCAAATAACTCATTTCCACTGCTTTCACTCTTGACTTGTGTCCATGAAATAAGGTCAAAGCTTCACTTCCATACATTGGAGTTGGTATCACAAAACTATCATGCAGTGACCTTTTTTAACTTGCATGCGTACTTCCTTGTTTCTTATCACTGCTTTCTGGGAACCAGCAACCTTTCTTCCTTCTTGTACCCTTTCAAGTACTTCATCCTCCAAAATTCCAGCCTTACTGATCACACAACCTAAGTACTTAAATGCACTCATATTTTCTATATCATCATCCAGCCTCACAGTAAATTCGGTGACTTCATTTCCCTTGAAGACCGTAACTTTACTCTTCCATACATTCACCTTCAGAGTCCGTTTCATACACAGTCTCCCAAACTCATTCACCAAGCCTTGCAGTTCCTCTTCGTCTTCACTTAACAGTACAGTATCATCTGCAAACAACGATACAGGAAGTTTACAAATGCTGCCCTCTCTTATTAGGGCCTCTCCAACATCCACTGCTCTACCTTATATCTCTTTTATAAACCCATCCATATACAGATTGAACACCCACAGAGATTTGACACATCCCTGTTGTAATCCAACTTTCAGATAGAAAAATTCACTCAGTTCACTGTCCACATGCACTGCAGCCTTAGCACCCTCATACATACCCTTCACAGCATTCAGCAACTTCCCATTTACTTCATATATTCTTAATATTTTCCACATTCCATGCCTATCCATTCCATATGTTTTCTCCAAATCCATGAAAGCCACATACAACTTCTTTCCCTTCTCTAGAAACGTTTCCACTTAAGACCCAATGGTGAATATTTGATCTACACAACCTCTTTCCTTCCTAAAACCTTCCTGTTCTTCTCCAACTGATTCCCCTGTTATTTCCGTAATTCCGTCAATAAATATTCTATCATATACTTTGCCTGTTACTCTAAGAAGACAAATGCCCTTATAATAACCACACACTTCTTTTTTCCCTTTTCCTTTGGTCAGGGGAATAATTATACCTCACTTCCAATCCTCCGGGACTCTGCCTTCCTCCCATGCCAGTCAGCACATTTCCATATCCATTCTACTACTGACTGCATACAAATTAAATGGTTCATGAGGATCTTTTCTATTCAAGTAAAAAAAAAAAAATCTGTAGCATTTTGATTTCCACCATCTGTCTGTTACTGAAACCTCCATCCTGTTAGCGTCAGATCATAATAGACCCATTCATGACCTCAGTTCCTTCCACATCAGATGCTTGCCTCTCCATCCAGTATGGCCACCTCTCACATTATCCTCTTCAATCCACTGATGACCATATTAACTTAGTAACCAGATAGTTACCATATAATTATTTGCCTCAGAATAAACTTTTTGATCTGGTAGAGTATGATATGCTATGGTACCAGTTAAAAAGGCTGTAACATGCATGCATGCATAGGCCTTGATCACCTAATGGTGGCTTTCCACGCTGCTTGATCTCTGGCATCCCCCGTATTCAGTCCCTTATCCCTCTGTGACCTCGTCCCAGGTCTTTTTCAGTCTGCCTTTCACAGCCCTACCCTCGACATTCACACTTTTCATCATCTGCACCCAGCCGTCATCCTTCATCTTTTCAACATGCCCAAACCATCTCAGTCTAACCCTCCTCATCACAACACCAATGCATTAAAGTCCCATCCTTTCTCTCAACTCTTCTGTTGCAATCCTAACCCTCCCTCTCCCCCCCCCAGGCTTCATATTCAAGGGCACACTACACATCCATCTAATCATTGTCATTTCAGTATGTTTGAGCCTATGAATGGCCTTCATTTGCCAGTTCAGTTCAAGATATCAGCCATAAACTGAATAAAATCATTAGGTAACATCAAGAATATACAACACAACTTTATAATTTTTTGAAGCTTCTCCTCCTACACAGTGATATTGTATCTCCATACTTTCCTGCATAACTCACATCATGTCTTGCTTCTCACCGAACATTGTCTCCTTTCATCTTTCCAACATAGTGGAATTTTTCTTACATACGCCATCAGGAACATAGGTGGTCAGAGTTATGCTACTCACCATAGACATAGACTAGTGGCTATAGTTTCTCACAATAAACATTTGAAGAAAAAAAATGACCAGTGGCTATCCTGAGAGTTGCATTATGCAAACAGTAATCTACAACCACACCTAGGCTTGAACAACTTTTTCATCTTCCTTAAGTTGGAGGATGTTATCTCACTTGACCACCAGGCATTCTGTTTGCTGGCTGCCACACAGTGTATAGTTTCCTGGGTTACGGAAAACCATTTGGTATGTCACCCAGTGGAGGATAATGTGGGGTAGCACTGCATCAAGTGAGAGTATATCAGCTACCCCAGCCTACCATATGGGATAGGAACATGAGACCACCCTTAAAGATCTCATATTATTAATACAATATCATAAGAATCTGAATCACATCCTTCAAATGCATAGTTACATGCTCAAGATGTTGCCAGAATTTGCATGCCAATACTGTAATTCCAGGAAATTTTCCATTATGGGAGAAACATCCCATCCTGAACTCTCTTCCCTTCAGATGAATAATTGTTTGGGGACTTCTTTCCCCACTGAAAATCTTAGACACATATGGAAGCATACACAGTTGCTCAAATGTACACTTTCTGACTTTCACTGCTTTCTGTGACTGATCCCTCTCACTGCTCTCTGTGACTGATCCCTCTCACTGCTCTCTGTGACTGATCCCTCTCACTGCTCTCTGTGACTGATCCCTCTCACTGCTCTCTGTGACTGATCCCTCTCACTGCTCTCTCTGACTGATCCCTCTCACTGCTCTCTGTGACTGATCCCTCTCACTGCTCTCTGTGACTGATCCCTCTCACTGCCCTCTGTGACTGATCCCTCTCACTGCCCTCTGTGACTGGTCCCTCTCACTGCCCTCTGTGACTGGTCCCTCTCACTGCTGTCTGTGACTGGTCCCTCTCACTGCTGTCTGTGACTGGTCCCTCTCACTGCTGTCTGTGACTGGTCCCTCTCACTGCTGTCTGTGACTGGTCCCTCTCACTGCTCTCTGTGACTGACCCCTCTCACTGCTCTCTGTGACTGATCCCTCTCACTGCTCTCTGTGACTGATCCCTCTCACTGCTCTCTGTGACTGATCCCTCTCACTGCTCTCTGTGACTGATCCCTCTCACTGCTCTCTGTGACTGATCCCTCTCACTGCTCTCTGACTGATCCCTCTCACTGCTCTCTGTGACTGATCCCTCTTACTGCTCTCTGTGACTGATCCCTCTCCTCCTTCCAATTTATGTTCTGGTCTCTTACTTCACCCCTGATGAAGAGCCTATATATGGTGATGCTGTACACCATAGGTGGAGCAGCTGTGGTGCCTATGTGAGAACCAAACTCCCTCATATTTCCCTGCACCTCACAGTGGGAAGGACCCTGGTCTAACACAGATGAGGTGCTGTCTCTCATCAGGGGTTGTCAGATTCCTGCATGGTGTATGCACTGTACTTGTAGGATGGCTTCACATATACAGTATTATTGCTTACCTGTGGTTGACAGGTCTGCTTGCCCAGACAACAACCTTTCATCTCTCCTGCTGACATTTCTCTCACTTATCTATCCAGCCTCCACTCATATCTCACTTATCTTTTTAACTCACACTTACTCCTATTTCCCTGACAGTTGTTCACATACTCAAGCATGAGTCCAGTGAGTGGTGCGATGTCTGGTGTAATCTCCCCCACCAGCATGAGTCTCTTCACATCCCCTGGCAGCACCCCCCGCACCACACCCCGCTCCACCCCTCCTGCTGTGCCTCGCTGGAATACACCCTTCATCAGTTTGGATGAAAATATGGACTACACTACGATGTCCACCCTAATGCCCTCACTCCCAGCTGATGCCACCTCGGCACAGCTCATAGAGGATGGTAGGTGATAATTTTAATCTCTTCACTCTGATTATGTAGTTTTTCTTTTAATCCTGCAACCTTCAGGTAATTATAGTTAGTTCAGGATACAGTTTTCAAACTGAAGAGGTTAGGTACAGCTCTAATCCCATCAATACAAGAGACCTTTCCTAAGTTGAATATATAGAGTACTGTATGTCTTTTTGAGGCAGGAAGAATAATCTTTTATGTCATTGGATTGAAGAGGTTTAAGGATTTTTACGATGTTTGGCTGATGTTCCTTTTACTCCATCACTACAAGAGGTCTTCCTGTAAGCTTACTGAAATTGTTTGATATTGGCAAGGATAAAATGAAATGGCTGTTATCATAATTGAGGTGATTATTTTAACTCACACACACAAAAAAAAAAAGGTTCTCTAAGCTATGTTCCATTTTTTTCTGCTTCATGTAGTTTGCTTATTTACTTATTTATTTATTTTGTGGGGGTTAATGTTCTTTTGAAATCTGCATGACTTTTTTCTCGTTAAATCAAGAGTCTCATCAAAGCATTATGATCATATGCCAGGATGGAGAGAGAAAGAGAGAGAGAGAGCAGCTATTGTTGCTAAGGAGGTAAGGAACCCTTATATTAAAGTTGGCCAGATGAAACTAAAGCTCTCCTATGGACTGGAAATTAATGTTATTGTATGTAGCAACAACAAAACTTTTTTTTTTTTTTTTTTTTAATGCAAGGAAGAAGAAACCAAAGGCCAGGAGCCTGCATTTCATTTCCTCTAAGAAAAAAGCAAAAACTGTGCAGAAGAGAGCCAAATTCAAGATGTGTTCATTTCGGGATGCCTGGACACACTGCATTTGAAAGACTGGAGGTCATATGAGGTAGGAAATACAGACAGAGGGAGACAGTTCCAGAGCTGACCTGTTGCATAAATGAAGGACTGTGAGTAATGGTTAACTCTTGCATTAGAGAGTTGGACAGAAAAAGGATGAGAGTTTGTTGCTAGATGGATGCTATGTGTCCATCTTAGAGGTGGAGGGATGCAAGTAGACAGTTCAGAGGAGCAGTGACTCTTAAAGTAGCAATAGAAAAGAAAGATACAACAGTGCGGTGAAGAGACAGAGGTTGAAGGGAGCCAGTAAGAGGAGGAGAGTTAATGAGATGAAAAGCCTTTGACTCCACCCTTTTGAGAAGAGCTGTATGTGTGGAGCTGCCACACACATGAGAGTTGTACTCTACACAGGGGCAATTAAAACCTGTGTATAAAGTCAACTGTGGAGGGGTAAAGAAGGTACGGAGTCAGCTTAGTACACCTAATCTCTTGGCAGATTTTATAAGAGATGTAATATATCCTGAAAGAATGAAACCCCAAGTATTTTTAAGGGTGATGCAGGATTGAGCTGGATATTATTAAACATTAGTGGGTACTCCTGTGGAAGATTTTGTCAGGTTGATAGGTGTAAGAATTGAGTCTTTGATGCATTAAAAACAACAAGATTACATTTACCCCAGTCAGAGATACGAGCCAAGTCGGACATTAGGTGTGCAATATCCTTATCCCTTGTTTGTTGTAGTAACTGCTGAGATGGACGTTGCGGGAACCAAATGGAAAGTGAAGGGTGGAATCATCAGCATATGAGTGGATAGGGTTAGGATGTACAGCTTAGAAAGTCATTGATGAATAAATGGAAGAGGGTTTGTGAGAGGACAGAGCCCTGAGGAACACCACTGTTGATAGTTATAGGAGAAGAACGATGACTGTCTACAACAGCGGCTATTGAATGACAAGAAAGGAAGATAGAAACCATAAGAGGGCAGTTTGGAAATTAAAGATTTATGCCAGACTCAATCAAAAGCCTTTGAGATGTCAAGTGCAATGGCAAAGCTTTCGCCAAAGTCCCGAAAGGAGGAGGACCAAGAGTCTAAAAGGAAGGTAAGAAGATCGCCAGTGGAGTGACCCTGATGGAACCCATACCAGCAGTCAGAAAGAGGGCTGTGATAGGAAAGATTCTTTAATATTTTTGTTAAGAATAGACTCAAAAGCTTTTGAGACACAGGATGTTAAAGCGATTGGGTGATAGTTATAGGGTTGGGAATGGTTACCCTTCTTTGGGACCGGCTGAATAAAAGCAAACTTACAGCAAGAAGGCAAGGCACAAATTGACAGACAAAGGCAAATGAGTTTACCTAGGCAGGGTGTAAGCACAGTTCTTGAGGACAACAGGAGGGACCCCATCAGGCCCATATGCCTCGTTAGTCTTGAGGCCAGTAATGGCAGAAAATACATCCGTTGAAGAAATTTTAATATCAGTCATGAGGAAGTCAAAGGGAGGGGAAGTGATGGAGGAACAGCACCAGAATTGCTTAAAGTGGAATTGCAGGAAAAAGTCTGAGAGGAGATCTGCTTTATCAGTAGTAGAAATAGCCACAGAGCCATCAGAGTGGAAAAGAGGAGGGAAGGATTATGAGGTAAAGTTGTTAGAAAGCTTTTTGGCAAGGTGCCAGAAGGAGCAGGAAGAATTTGAGTTGGAGAGTAGAGAGCATTTAGTACAGATGAAATTATTTTTAGCAGAGCAAAGAACAGACTTAGCACGATTCTGGGCAGAAACATAAAAAAGATGTGATTCAGGGATGGGTTGGCTCCGGTTTCTTTTGTAGGCTTTCTCCTTGTTGTGTACAGCATTACAACAAGTGTGATTAAACCAAGGTTTTTTTTTTTGCCTTAGTCAAAGGATATGAGCTAGGAGAATAACCTCCATAATGCGCATGGCACACTCAGATGGCTCCCGGTCATGGAAGCAATAATCATTTCAGGGAAAATCAAAGAAGTACTGCCTGTGGGCCTCCCAATCAGCAGATTCAAAGTGCCACATCCGACATTTCTTTGGGGGTCCACAGGCCGTACTGGAGTGATAGGACAGGTTAAGGTAATAAGGTTGTGATTAGAGGAGCCCAACGGAGAGGAAAATTAGCAGTGTAAGCAGAAGGATAGTTTTAAGGAAGAGGTCAAATATATTAGAACTCTCTCCAATGCAGTCAGGGATACGGGCAGGGTGCCGTGCAAGCTGCTGTAGGTCATTAAGGATAGAAAAGATATAGGTATGTTCACCAGGTGGGTCAGTGAAAGGAGAGGAGAGCCAAAGGTGGTGGTGAACATTGAAATCTCCTAGAATGGAGATGTCAGAGAAAGCAGAAACGAATAGGATTGTGAACTAGTATTTCATTCATGTTACTGGTCAGTGGTATTCCAATTCCATAAATTTTAACATGTATCCTCATTTCTTCCTTCCCAGAGCGGTACTTCACAACAGTGGTTCATACTGGGGATACAGCTGGAACTGGGGGTGGTGGGGGCCCTCCAGTAAGTGCAACTGGGGCACCACCTCCCCCTCTTGACACTAGCCCTGGACCCCACCCTGGCACCCCACATACTCCCACCAAGACACAGCCCTCATAACAGTCCTTCCTGAAATCACGTATAGACTTCAAGTTATTCTATTGATAGCTTAGAATATATTGTGTTCATCCATACTACATACACACAAAACAACTTCAGTCAAGAATTTAAGAGCATCAATATGACAAAATACTTAAGAAAAATAGAACTTTTAATCACAGTAATCTTGAGAAGTTTATCTGGAATGAATGAATTTTTATAGAATATTTTTGTAAGGGGCAGTCTGGGAGCTGTCAAGCCAGGACTGATAAGCAGCAGGAGTGCCAAGCAGTGCAAATAGGAGAAAATTTTTTCAGTGCTAGTGCTGTGCCAAATATGGGTGAACAAATGTAAACTAAAAAATAATAATATATGCCAAATCTGTACCAGTATGATATTCAGGATGGATTACCTCGTGGAGAAAAAGGTAAAATGTGTCCTCTCTCACTGAACTCCTGTAGACTCTCATAACCTAAAGAGGCATAACTCCTAGGTCTGCATGGCAAGAGTGCATGCATGATTTTAGGTATAATTTTAAATAGCATCATAGGTGTATCAAATTTCAGTATGGGTGCCAAACAAAACTTTATAAGAATCACAGTGCCAGCCAAGCAGTAAGCAATAAGTCAAATGAATTCTTGTAAATCCACTATTCTGATTATGGTTTGTGACAGTGATGTGAAGCAGAACTTAGCAAAACTAGTTCAAGTCAGATTAGTAATTTACTACATATTTTGGAAACTATTGTTTGCATTTCTTCTTTAGATATATTCTATAATCCTATGCACAGGCTGAAGCTAGGCCATTACTGTGGGCAATTATAGAAAACTATTCATGTGATGTAAAGGATTAATCTTTTTCATCATAATTTCATGCATCAGAGAATATGTTCATAAATAGATCTTACTATCTATCTATCTATTGGCAGACACTTAGATCTTACTGCTTTCAGTATATGTTCAGGAAATGTATTTTTGCCTCCTCTAAGTTATCATAAGCAACATTGTGCCACAGCACTTCAAATTAATTACTCATAAGATGCAAAGCTTTAGTTCCAATCAGCAAACAAGAAATGCCTTTCACCACCGCAGTTAAGGAAGTTGGCATTATGTAACATGCCTTCTAACCTGTGTTTGAGATGCAAAATAATTTATAGTATCTAAGTGATAAAATATTACATTGCTAGAGTTGCAAAGCTCTGATAATCCTGTTTATTAGTAAAGAATTGTTAAGTTCTTTGAAGTTTGAGATTCATTGCAAGTATGATAACACTGTAATCCTGTGACCTGTATACTGTATATGTCTGCATTACCACAGTACCATGTTTTATTTGGAAAGTGAGCCAGTTGTCAGGTCAGATTAATAGTAATTAACTTCTTTATATTCATTCATACAGAGGATGTGTACCAATAGCAAACAGTTGTTTTATGAGATTAGTGAAGAAAGAAAATGCAGTTACAGAGAGCCAGGAGAGCATATTCAGCATTTAAGACCATTAGATAGTATTAATATAAAATTACATTGTATTTAAATGCTGACAGTTGTAGCCTGAATAATACTGACTTTTCTTGAAAGGTATTTTATCTCTTCTCTCATAGCAGATTTAGTAATACATGTACTTCAGAAAAATAGCTACATAGTACATATGTTAATTTGACAAAACAGTAATACATCTGCATTTGGCTAATGAATAAGTTTTAATTTAACACGATATTTAAGATACAGATACGTTGATACTGTATTTATGCTACTGCATCGGTAAGTGGCTGAGATATAGCTGTTCCTGAATGCCTGTACAACAAGACTTCCCTTCTGCTGGCCTGTGAATTAAATATTTATATCTGCTGTTCATATTTATGTTATTTGGTACAGTATATTGATTGATTGATTTTTTTTTTTTTTTTTTAAATACAGTAAGATTGGTATGAATTGCACAGTATGAATTATGTGGGTATAATTCTAAGCATGTGTCATGCAATCTTTTGTCATTACACATTTTGAATTAATGAGATTTCATGTTTTTTATACTAATGTCACTTGCAGTTACAGAGGAAAACTAAATGTATACAATAATGATGTGTTGATTTTCATCACTGGATCATTCAGTTTTTACATTTTAAGTTAATAGTCGAAATCTGAGAGAAAACTTGGTATCGTACAGCAGTGCTTGAGGACTTGCATATCACAGTGGTGTCACAAGCCTTAGCTTGAATCTTGGATGTAAGAGAATTTACCATAATTTAAGTGCTTTTGTAGCTTTTGCAGAAGGAATAGACTAATAATGGTGAAGAACTAACTTGCAGCGGCAGGAATGTAAAATACAAGAGGAAGGGTGATATTCCAATCTCACTTGTGGTGTGTGACCAGAGCAGTCAGGATTTGTCCGGCAAAGGCTTCTCCTAGAGTGATGAGGAGAGCTGGTGCATTGTTGGTAGTGGGCTGATAAAATCAACCATCAGTAGTTAAGTTTAGCTCAGGTCATACAAGCGAGTACAAAATCGTTCATTGCACAGTAGCCATCCTTGGGGTACAAAAACCAATATTACTGTAATTTAATCTGTACCATGCTATAATATATTGTACACTGATTTGAGAGAATGTTTACTTCAAAGGCAATATAAATGTTACAGTCATAAATATAACTATAATTATAGTCAAGGATTGTTCCATCCAGTTCACAAATTCCTGCCAGCATATATGGAATGTTTACAGTGCCACGGACAGTCCATTGATGTAGTGTTTTGGTGCCTCAGGCAGTGTTTGTTCAGATATTAAATTAACCCCTTGGAGGATACACAGTGGTTGCACAAAGCCTATACACACACTGAGCTGTTTGTTCAAGGTTAAGCATAAAATGAGTTACAGGAATCTAGGTGTGTGGGTATTATTGTGCACTTGTGTTCTTTATCCTCGTCCTCTCATGTCTCAGACTGACCCTCGACTTGTGTGCAAGAATTAACAGAACCTGAGCAAAGATTTGTGCAGAGCCTTGCCTTTTTAGAATAACAGAATAGCATACTGTAATGTAAATAGAGTTCTGGTGCCGTAGGTGTACAGTAAACCCTCCTTTAGCATGGTAATCACATTTCTGGTAAACCCTGCATTACTTGAAATTATAACTTCTTGGAAAAAGTGGGGCTGGAGTCCAGTAACCACTCTTAGGGTACCTGTTAATGGAAGCAAGAAAATGATATTTTCAGTGTAGTAAATTTATGCTAACAGAGGGTTTACGTTACTGACCAAGAGTGATGCATCCGTCGCGGCCAAGAGCGCTGGTTCACATGTCCTAGTCACTCTGGCTGTGAGTTAGGGATAGCTCAAACTTATGTGCCAAAAAATGTCCATTCGTCTAGGAGTGTACGTGGAAGCTTGGGCCAAATTCTCAGGAATTTGTGTGGAGGGAAACTGTATAGGAGTGGCAGTATTGTCTTGTGTAGAAGTTAGGAGAAATGATGTTATGATGTGAGCTTTTATTCAAGAATGAAAAAGCCACATAGTGGAGTGATTCCCTGCACACAAATCTGTGCCAACACTGGGTGCCACAACAGTTATGTAGCTCTGCGTGTTCTACAGTAGTTCTGTGCCTAGAGTGACATGCCTGCTATATATAGTGTAGATGTACGCATGCTGTGATACATCAGGTAACTGTAGACAGTTAGATTCATGACTTCTTGTGCATAGGTAGGCTGTTTTTACTGAGCCACAAGTAGGTGTAGTATCATTTGGCTGCATTCATGGCTTGTGCTTGACAGCATGCCTTGTTTGACCACCAAAGTTGGAAGATTAGTAGTAATCATTTACAGTATTGTTAATTGGTGCTAAGGAGGCAGCAGTTACTAAGAATCACTGAACTGGTGTGGAATCTGAAGCAAAACTATCAGTTTATCAGGGCTCAAGTTGGGACCAAGTAAAGTGTTAGTTGTTCCAGCTGTGTTATGGTCAGTAGAGGTCACTGCCCGTGATTTATGTAGAAAGAATGGGACTGCTGTTCTAACTCTCAACTATGGTGTTTCAGGCAAGTGTTGAGTTACAAAGCTTGAAGTGTCAGCCTTGGTAAAATTAAGCTAGTGTTGAGATTTTGGTTAAGAAAATGTATGGAAAGCAAGAAGAATATGACTGAGAATGCAAGAGAACTTGTCATTTGTGATTGTGAAGCTTCATGGCACCTCATCCTGTTGTTAGTGTTCATCCAGGTAATGGCATTGCTGCCAGAACAAGCATGTACTGATAGTTCTGACATTAACAAAAACATCTGTACTCCTATTCTGGTGACACAAACGTTATGATGTCTTGTGAGCACGAAGGCAGTCACCTGATTTTTTGAGTACTTTGCTAAACTCTTCAGTTACCTATCATAATTATGCTTCAGAATATTGTTACACACACATATGTTGTTCATAGGATTATTGATTTAGATATGATCACTTTATTTCATTAAACATTACTCTCAAGCAGTGGCAGTAAGTAAAATTTTACACTGAAGTCATATATGATTATTAGTTTATCTATGCTGCCATCTGTCAAGATTCTTCTGATTATTGAAACCTATTTTTCATTCCCCCCCCTCCCCATACACACACACACACACACACACACACAAAGGGCAATGTTTCTGAAGTTATCAGCTGTAACTTGATACTTAGCAAGACATGTTTGTAATTAAACAAATTGAAGTTAGCTCTTCCATCAAACATAAAAGTTTTCTGTAACCACATTCCAAAGTAGCAACATTACTGTTACAGATTAACATAACCCAACAAAATATGCTGTTGAAGAGTGGGATAGGAGAGTAAATAATGATGAAACAACACATTTAAGATGATAAGTTTAATGTGTCTCAGGACAGTTGTCCACAAGTCCCATAGTGCTGATCCAAGCTGTATCATGCTAATGCCTCCCCTTATTTCTTACTGAGTTAACTCTTGCTGTGAACGTTGTTTCATCCTGCATGGAGTACTTTTGGATGAACAGGTAAAGCTTTGCTCAGTGACAAGTCCTGTGTTGTTGTATGTTTGTGCCTGGTACTGCATCCCTTCCTCACTGCCAGAGGTGTGTTGCTGCAATAAAACAACACTTGTTGCATTCTTCTCTTGGCTTTCATGTGAGTTCACCTCATGTTGAAGTTTTAAGTTATTTTTGTTGCATTTTCCTTTTATGTGTAGTGTACTTGTACAGTACCTGTATTTGTTTATTTGTATGTTGACCACCTTCCAGCCTCAGTGGTTGTGGTATCCTGCCAAAGCTTATGTATAACAGGAGTGACGCTCACTCATAGCATAAATAAGAGTAAGTTAATATTAGAGAAGAAAACCATTTTGTGGACTGCACAAGCCAAGCACAAAACTTTATTTCTATATAAATGAATACTCAGTTATTGTTACTGCAATGTACTCATTGTAATGACAATGTGACCAACACAAATGTAGAGATTCTCCATTTCATTAGAGAAGAAATGATTGCCTATGCAAACTATGCAACGAAGTTGTTATCTGTTCTACATAAAAATAGTTATATTTGTTAAACAAATGCAGCCCAGTACTGTCTGTCAAAGAATTCCTCTTCCAAATTATTGAAAATATTAATGGCTTGGAGGTCAGTGTATGACAGACTGCTTGTCATTATTACTGTACAGGTACTTGACATAAGATAATTATTGTTGAGTCATGTTAGGTATTGTACCCTATTTCAGCCTAAATAAGTCTGTTAACTAGATTTACTAATGGCAGTTAATATAAGAGATCTGCATCTGGAATGAGAAGCTACTGTCTTGCTATCTGGAAACTGTAAATGAGCAATAATTTGAGCTCAGACACTGTGCAAGAGGTAAAACACTTATCCATTAGCTTACTAATCCTTTACTAGGGCCAGTGTATTTAGATGAAAGCAATAATACTGGTGATATTTAACAGAGGACAATAATAGTTTGTGTTCCAGAGGAGTGGTGCAAGCATAATAATATACTTGCGCTCAACTGCATTGTACATAAAGCCTCATACTGAGAAACAGCTAATGTTTTGTGGTACATCTAGGGCAGTGTGGAGCAAGATACGGCCTGCTGATTTGTACCTCCAGTATGTACCTACCACAGCTATGCAACACAAAGGTTCTATATAGCTACCCCAGCATGCTGGAACCTCCTCTTGCAAGGCCTCATGCAGCCCCAAGTCCATCATTATTTTTGTATTGGTTGTTACCCAAGTTTGTAATGTATATACAGTATAAGGATGTGGTAGTAGGGGAACCTTCTGGATGCAATAGCCATTGGGGATGGTGTGGTGATGTGAGGCCAGACAGAGGGTGTTTACCAGGTGCTGTGGCCGTCCGCCACTACTCCATCACATTCTGTCCTGCTTAGTCCCTAGTTAAATTGGGTCTGCCAGGCCAGGTGCTGTGGGGTTAATGCATTGCTCGTCTTCCTTGCTGAAAAGGAACACTTAAAGTTTATGGCCTCAACAAACAGTCTTGTTTTTTGTTAATACTTGTGAAATTATTTTGACTACGGTTATGTGACTGAGTCATCTTGTATATAGGAAGAGACATGATGTACAGGTTTATTTTGTTTAGTTATCATGGAGATGTATTTTACTGAGTTACTTTGTTTGTGGGTCTGTTTCTCCTTCTGGTGTTAATTTTAGAGTAACACCTCATACTAACCCACAAGGCAGAAGGGAAGAGGGCAACTCCTTTCACACCACAACATTAAGCCAGTTTTAAAGGTCCCCACCAAGACCCTCCAACTCTTTGTACATAGAAAGTGCTGGCTGGATGTGTTTTCAGGTGTGTAGGAGCCCAACCAGGAGTCAGCATGTACCACATACTGGTATTATCATGTGGATTATTATTATTTCTGCCAGATTTTTTCCCCCCCCCTAAGCTTCTTAGCCTTGATGGGTAATTTTATAATTATTATTATAATTTCTTTTTAGGTAACTTGTTGCTTGATTTTTAGACAAGTTTGTAATGTGATAGATTTCACTATATTCTTCAAAAACCACGAGTCATTTGTAAAATGTCCTGTCCTGTTTTAATAGGAGATAACCTGTTGGCTTTATTTATGCACTAAATGTCAGTACGTCTTTTCTGTAAGAGTGACATAAAGTGTAAGTTATGGTGTTACAAAGTTTAATGAGTTTGTAAAGAGTATGATAATTATTTAATACCTGTCCAAGTTAATTTAACAGAATCTCTGTTATGCCCTCTAACTCTGCTACAGTTTGTTAGGATCAGTGCCAACATAGATATAGAAAGTATTGATTACTGGGGAACACATCTCCACTCAACTTAATACAGACTTTCATATTCAACTTTAAATTATTATATGCTTTACACACGTCACCGACATCCTCATCTTACTCCCAGTTTTCACAAAAGCTGTACTGTACATTATTTTTCAATACCATCTTCCTTTGTATGAATTGTCTTCCTTCTAGAAGTGAAATAATCCTTTCTAGTGGAATGAAGTAGGTTAAGGTCAGTGTCCATTCTGAGTAAAACATACCAGTGCAATACTGAAAACTAATGTGAAACATGAGTAGAACCTGAAATGAGTAGAGCTGTGTATCAGATAAATTTATTATAGATAATATTTTGAAGTTTTTAAGAATTAAGTACCTTTGTTGTGCATTCACTACTTTCACTTTTACCATACCAGTGTTTTATGATCATATAACTATGTCGTAAGGTATATGGTTATGATTTTAGTCAAAATACAGTACTTAACTGCAACATGTACTTAATATTCTCTTTAAGAATTCCATTATTACTTGTGTTGTACCTTGTTGCTGTAAGTTGTACACATTACTGGGTGGTTTACTGAGCACACTGGCAAGGAAAGCTTTTAATCTTAGCCATGTGCAATTTTATAAATGGTACTTCAGAAGAAGAAATGCCAAACTGAAGGTGATAGTAAGCAATAATTTAGAATGGAAGTCCTGTATAAATCACAACTCAGATGGAGAAAACCTAGTTTTATCTCAATAGATTAATATGGTAGTTTATAGGGAGATGTGATCTATCCGGTCCAGAAATGTTAATGTAATGTATGTGCCATGAAATTATTACCTAAGGTCCTACAGTCAAAGTGTGTGTTAAGGTTCCTTCAGTCCTTCACAGTATGGTGCTAATTGATCCCATATGAGATGATGGTGTACTGTATTCTACCTCTCTCCACACCTTTTATATTTTTGGAAATTATATAAGGTTAATAATCATGAAAAAGGACTTGCACTAATCAGGAATTGATACTGGAGTAATATTACTGTGAACTATGCCTAATTATCAGGTGGGATATCCAAAACTACCTTTGATTTGTGTACAAGGTAACTGAATAAGATATACCGTAAAACCAAATAAAGACTCAAAGTGCAGTAAAGAAGCTAGGTTGGTGTATAATGTACTTTTAATGGTATATATATATATATATATATATATATATATAAAGAGGGGCTACCACTTCAAGTAGACAGTGCTCCAGTTTAATGGTTAACGATATGTATAGTTTGCTTTATCATGATCAGTCATGGCAGTTGTTTTGTAGCCAGTGTGTGTTTGGTCAAGTATGCTTTTTGATATCTTCCATGAAATTTCTGCATGAATTTTACCATCAGTGTACTTGAAAGCGTCTAAAAATATTATTGAAATTTTGGTGTCATAGCTTTTGAAAGATGTAAAAACTTAAATACATTAGCAAAATTTACTGTAAACAGTCAGTCAGATGGGGAGTATTTGTATTTGTGCACCTGAGTCCATAATAAATTTTCTAATATACCTGGAATAAGTGCAGTAGTCCCCGGGCAATTTATTGATTAATTAGCTATGCATTAAATGTACTTTTTTAAAAAATTTTCCTGGCCAATCCATGACCATACTACTAAGTTAAGCTATGACTGTCATTGATCTGCTGAGCTTTGATTGTTGTGACCCCAGACACATCTGCACATAACCCTGTGGACTGCAGGCGAAGTTCCCATTCTCCTGCAGTCCACCATTCTTTTGGGGGGAAGATAGGGAGGGAGTTGGGGACATTTTTAAAACCTGACAGCTCAGCAGGAAGGATGTTCGAGATACTGATTCTGTGTTTAACTTGGTTTGCTTTGTAATTTTGGTCTTGGTGATGTAAGGGCAAAACAACTGGTAAAGTGAGGTGTAAGTGTAGCAATGTTGTAAGCCACTAAGGGTATGGTATGAGAAACCAGAATGGTCCAGCCTGGTTGATATGAAAGCTTTAAAAAAAAAAGAGGTAGATCCTGTACATTGAGTAATGAAATATAGCTAACAAATCATCCAGGCATTTTTCTCATGTCTGCCTTCATAAAATTAGGAGAAAATTACAAGCAGGAGACTGGTGATTACCACTATCCTAGGAGATACTGTATTACTGTGAAGGTGGACCACATTATGCAGGTTAGACACCCAGCATGTGACCACACTGACACCTGTAAACGGAGAATTTGGCAAGGCAGCTACACTACAGTACATAGTTAAAATCTGAGTGAAATTGAAATATTAAAGTAAAAAGATCATGGCAGCATAACAACATAGGTTACTACTGCCATATAACATGAGTAAATGGAGAACAAGGTTTANTTCGCGTTAAGTGAAGTAGGGTCAATACTACCCTCCCCTGTGATGCGAAATGAGCTGACGCTTTTTCAACGGGAGCTGGCAACCCTGCTTGATAGGTTTGGCACCACAGGAGCAGGCTCAGTAATGTTTGGGCAGCCACAGGAGGAGGATTGTCTCTGTGTGTGATGCACCACGAGGGCATGTTTTGACTCAAATAACACAGTTATTTGGTTACCTACCACATTCTCATCATGCCTAAAGTAACCACAAGCAAGGACAAACGTGTGGAAGTGATTACTTTATACAAAGCTGGCCACAAACTCCCATTTATTGCAAATCAGATGGTGTTAGACTGAGGACAGTGCAGAGACTGGTGAAGCGGTTCAAGGACAGTGGGGAGGCCATTCCTCCCACTCCACTTCCCAAGCCTGGGAGACCTCGTAAGACAACCTTCAGGACCCGTCAGCTGATCTCAAGGCAAGTTAGCAAGGATCCAAGGCTAACAGCACGGGATTTAAAAGAAAAGAACCCACAGTTGCTGGCAGATGTGTCTGTCAGAAGTGTGCAGCAGCTGTTGCATGACGATCTGGGCTACAGGAGTTTTTGTGCTCGTAAAAAACCACTGCTAACTGCACTTCAGAAGAAAAAGAGAGTAAATTTTTGTAAGAAATATCTTGCCTGGAGTGAGGAGCAATGGAAAACTGTGCTTTGGAGTGATGAGTCAACATTTACTGTCACTGGTACCCCTTCATCACGAGTGTACCGCAAACCAGGCAGTGACCCCCTGGATCCTAAGTACACTTCCAAGTTTGTTAAATACCCAGCCTCACTCATGGCTTGGGGCTGCTTTACATATTATGGTGTTGGTAGTTTGGTAATCCTACCTGCAAATGAAAAAGTGAACCAGAACAATTATTTGGAGCTCTTATGTGATGCTTTAAGTGACTCTTTTGATAAAACCAAGGCAAGAGTATTTATGCAAGATTCTGCCCCTACACATGTTGCAAAGTCAGTGAAACAGTGGCTAACAGACTGTGAGGTTCCCTTTATTCGAGACTGGCCCAGAAACAGCCCAGATATCAATCCCATTGAGAATTTATGGGCGCACATGAAGCGGCAGCTGCGTAGTATGGACACATCATCTTTGCCTAAACTTGAGGCAGACACATCTGCCAGCAACTGTGGGTTCTTTTCTTTTAAATCCCGTGCTGTTAGCTTTGGATCCTTGCTAACTTGCCTTGAGGTCAGCTGACGGGTCCTGAAGGTTGTCTTACGAAGACTCCCAGGCTTGGGAAGTGGAGTGGGAGGAATGGCCTCCCCACTGTCCTTGAACCGCTTCACAAGTTTCTGCACTGTCCTCAGTCTAACACCATCTGATTTGCAATAAATGGGAGTTTGTGGCCAGCTTTGTATAAAGGAATCACTTCCACACGTTTGTCCTTGCTTGTGGTTTACTTTAGGCATGATGAGAATGTGGTAGGTAACCAAATAACTGTGTTATTTGAGTCAAATCATGCCCTCGTGGTGCATCACGCACAGAGACAATCCTCCTCCTGTGGCTGCCCAAACATTACTGAGCCTGCTCCTGTGGTGCCAAACGTATTAAGCAGGGTTGCCAGCTCCCGTTGAAAAAGCTTCAGCTCATTTCACATCACAGGAGAGGGTAGTATTGACCCTACTTCACTTAACGTGAAAAAGAATGACGTCGGCAAAAAAACGTCAATACTTTCCGCGCCTACTGTGTGTATATATATATATATATATATATATATACTGTATGTATATATATATTTGATGGAGTGGCTGGGAGAAGGAGGGAGGTGAGAAGAGAGAAGGAAATCAGTAGGATGAAAGTATTGAAGAAAGACAAATTGTGGAAAGCCCCAGGAATTGATGAAGTGTGTGGTGAAATGCTGAAGCATGGGGGAGATACAGTAGTAGAGTGGAAATGGAAGATGTGCAGATTGGCCTGGGAGGATGGTAGAGTCCCAGAGGATGGGAAGTCAGGTATGATTATTCCCCTGTACAAAGGAAAAGGGGGAAAAAGAAGTGTGTGGTATTCATAGGGACATTTATCTTCTTAGTGTAATGGGAAAAGAATATGGTAGGATACTTATTGACCGAGTTAGGGAAATAACAGAGGAGAAGAACAGGGAGGTTTTAGGAAGGGAAAAGGTTGTGCAGATCGGATATTCATTCTTAGGTCTGTTTTGGAAGGAGGTGAAAAGGGTGTGAAAGGGAGAGTCTGGGATGGAGGAGTGAGTAAAAGCAGAGGATGGAAGGATGTTAACTGAGATGGATGCAGTAAGGAAGAGATGGGCGGAGTATTTTGAAAGACTGTTAAATGTAGAGGAGGAAAGGGAGGCTGAGATTGTGGCACATGGAAGGGTGCAAGGAATAGATGTGTTGGGAGAGTTGAATGAATCTTTGATCATGATGGAGGAAGTACAAGAGGCAGTAAAGCAGATGAAAACAGGGAAAGCAGCAGGTATGGATGGATGTGCTGTGGAATGCCTGAAAGGTGGTGGAGCGACTATTGTTGACTGTAGTAAGATTGTTGAATGTGTGCTTTGTGCAAGGTATGGTGCCAATTGATTGGGCAAGTGCTTGTGTGGTCCCATCATATAAAGGTAAGGGTGATAAGTATGAATGTACTAGCTTTAGAAGTCTGTTGAGTGTTGTAGGTAAGGTGTATGGTACAGTGTTAATTAAGAGAGTTAGAGAGGGTACAGAGTGAGTGATTGGTGATGTGCAGTGTGGCTTTAGAGAGAGGGGATGTGTGGATCAGGTGTTTGCTGTGAGACAGGTGTGTGAAAAGTATTTAGCGAAAGGTAAGGATGTGTTTTGGACGTTCATGGATTTAGAGAAAGCATATGATAGAAATGATAGGGAGGCTTTGTGGAATGTTTTAAGATTGTATGGGCTTGATGGCTACTAAAAGGAGTGAAAAGTTTTTATGTAAATAGTAGAGTGTGTGTAAGAGTGGGAATTACTGTGAGTGATTGGTTTCCCGTGAG
>JAGKTI010014360.1:0-21754 GCA_018397915.1 Birgus latro
AGCCTGACACTGTCTCTCCTACCCCACCCCCACGTTCTCACACCCCATTACTGGCTGTTGTTGTCTGCCCAGGACTGTGAGCCATATTCATAATGCATCTTGGACTTGAAGCCGCTCGCCCAAGGACATTTGGCCACATCCGAACCGTACCTTGTACCTCATAGTTGCCAAGATCTGCGGGTGGTCATTTCCCACATCACTTCACGTCATGCCATCCCGTTTCTCCAACCAACTCGTCTGTTCAGCTCGGTGGGAGGAACTTCAACTTTCACTTCATCTTCACCCATGCTTATGTGAGAATCATCTAATTTCATTCAGTGTTCGTGGATAAATTTGTGGCCCTTTACTGTTCTTACCTTTTTCTCTAAACAATGACACTTTCTCTAGAGAATGTGGTTAATATTATTACCTCCGCCGAAGAAGGTTAGGTTTTAACCCCTGTCCGTTTGTTTGTTGGTTGGTTGGATTGTGAGCAAGATTACACAAAAACTTCTGGCGGATTTCCACGAAACTTTGTTGAAGAATGTGCCTTGGCCCAGAACAGACTCCTATAAATTTTGGTGCAGATCCGAATAAAAGTGCGGATCCAGGATTTTTTTTTTTCGTTTTCTTTAACATTGCGAGATAGGGCATTTTTCGAAATTTTCATAAATTTTTCAGTATTGCATTGATCTTAACGAAAAAAATCAGGCATATATAGGATGTTGGTATCTACGAATGTGTACAGGTTGGCACGGATGCATATAAAATTCCGGATCTAGCAGATTTAAATATGCTTTTACAGGGGGGTTCTCTTTTTCCAGCTGCTTGTTTGGCCTTGGCAGAGGTATGCACTATATTGAGTGCCATTCTATTTATTATTATTATTCACTTCTGATTTCATTCAGTGGTCTTGTTTTTTCATGTTATTAGATATTTCATTTTCATTAACCTTTTTCTCGCCTCTCTCTCTATATTCACTCTGTAATCACCAATTTTCTTTCATATTGTGTTCAAGGTGTATAATTCATTCTCTTGCTTGTGGCTGTAGCTGTGATTTCTCTACTCAGGCTTAGACTCTGCAGTTATATGAATGAATTATTTTAGAAAATATGAACTCTCTCCGACTCGCCAGTCGGCTAGGGATGAAGATGATAATGGCAGTGGTGATAGTGGAATAACCTTACTTCATAGCCGCAATTCTTATGTGAAACCTAGCTCAGACGCAACTGCTAATACCACTACCACCACCACTACTACTGCTACTGTTACTGCTACTATTCCAACTTCTACTTCTATTCCTACTCCAGCTACTCCTAGTGCTACTACTGTCTCTGGTCAGCCAGATAATTATAATCAAGATACTCTTATTCCTTCTCTCCAAAAAGACTTTCTAGATTTTAAATCTTCTCATTTTCTTGCTAATTTCCTTTCAGTTACCCTTGCCAGTACTCCACCTGTGACACCATCACTCTTTTTCACTACTGCCTCTACTTTAGTTTCCCCTTCTGTCTCTCAGTCTCCGCTTTCTCAACCGCTTATGCAAAGAGCAATGACAGGTGTGGCACCCCCTCCACATCTATTGTTCTGGATGATCAGACCTGTCCAAAATTCACCGGGAATGACAACACAGTTTCTATACATGATTTCCTGTGTGAGGTTAAAATGGATAATGATAACTGGCAGATTACTACTGACCCATTGAAAATCTCCTACCTTAAAAACCGCCTTGATCAGGGTAAGCCTCATGTGGGTTACATCACCGTGAGCACAACGTTTGACAAATTCTTTAAGGAGCTGGTGGACCTCTATTGTTCACACACGAAAGCAGGCCCCATCATTGCCTTTTCCTCGCTCCTCAGAAACATTTGGGATGATATGAACTTTCCAACAACATATGCTACCCTGCAGGAAGCACTGGCTGCTGCCAATGCTACCCTTTCTGAGATAGGGTACCTTCTGCAATGTACCCGGTATGATGCTCCGAATGAAGCTATTGAATTGAACAATATTTTTTCTGTAATGGGTTTCCTCAGATTTATTAATTGGCCTGACAAACACCAAACTGAGACTGCCTTATAGACTGGATTCGAGCTAGATGATATAATGCTTAAGCTGTTGACGAAAATGCATGAGAAGATGGGCACAGTGGTCACTCGTCAGGTGATAGCTGAAACTGACAAAATGGTACGAGCGGTACAATCCTATTCTGACTCAGTTTTTCCTCCTCATTATCGCTCGTCTGTCAAAAGTACCTCCACTAATGCTTGTTCTTACTCACGACGCAGATGACCTATACCTGCTAGAAGCAAACGCCCATTTGGAGGGTGTGACCATTCAACCGTGCACTGGGGTGAGAAGTCGTCTGTTGTGTACTGGTATTGTGGTGTCTCTGGACGTCTTGAATCAAATTGTTATCCTAAGCAAAGACAAACCAGTGGGGGCTGGTGGCACATTCACCTTCGTGGTCTGGACGTGATATTGTAGACATTATAAAGATTCCACAGGTCAGACTTACAATGAGTGTCATGTTCTTGCTCGCCAGTCCTTGGAGGAATGGGAACGCGGTACTCGGACCCCTCCTCAGTAACAGTTACCGAACTCTGTGAACTGCCTCTATAACATGAACTCTTCAGTACAGTTGCAGTCAAGTGGACGTCTCTGTCTTTATTGATTCAGGTTCTGTCGTCGTGTTGGTGACTGAAGAGGCATTAACAAGAATTAATTATCATGGCTATAAACGTATTTGTTTCCTGGATCCCGTCAATCTCCGTCTTTGTAGTGTAGATGGGTCAGAAAAGACGACAATGGCAAAATTCAGCATCAGACTTCCCTACATGATTCGGTAGATCCATTCATTGCTGCGTTCTGTCATTCCTAGGCGCAGTTGTTCTGCTGACATCTTACGCAGACAAAGATATCAGAGTGTTATTGGCATGTGGGGGCATTGCTATTCAGAACTGGTTTGTGCCACGTATCTCAAAGTCGATTCCTTTTCAGTCAAGAGTTCATATAGTTTCTGCCCTTCCTGTCGACTCATCCTCCTCTGAAGTATCAGATTCCATTACTGATTCCCTGTATTCCTCAGATTTTCACCCTGGTTATGAAGTTGATCATCCCAGTGAGCCGTCCTGTAGCACTGAGGCGTCTCCAGATTCATCGTCATTACCTAGCTCATTGCAGTTGGACGATATAATGCGGTTCTCAGTGACCAACCAATCGATGGTAAAACAGTGCATGGATTTACCTTCTAATGTTTATATTAAGATTTGCTTAAGGATAGTTGGGTCGCCTGGCAACGTTATTGCCATTTCTCAGCCTGAAACCTGTCATGTTAAGGGGGGCTTGAGTTATGGGTCTGTGATGTGCTTGGGCTTATGTTTTTATTTTTAGCCAATACTACCAGTGCACCACTTAAGCTGTGCACTGGGACACAGATTGGCTATTTCTTCATAAAGACAGTGGCCATACGTGTATGCCAAAATTACCCAAAATCTGTTGCAGGTGTGTGCTCTATTATTCATTCTGCTGGAAGTACTACACCGGCTAACCTTGAGTCTCTTGTGAAACAGGACAGCTATCCTGAGTACAGGAGTCAGTTACTTGATCTTCCGCATGACTTCCACGGAGTCATAGCTCAGCCCTGCAAGAAAATGGGCAAAAGTAACTTGGTCAAATAGTCAGTTACATTGCAGCCTGGTGTCCAACCTGTCTACGTTCCTGCATATTGTTTGCCTCATAGTCACTGCAAGGAGGCTGAGTCAGATGTTGGAGTCCAACGTGACTGAACATCCTGGCAGTCTGTGGAACAGTCCATTATTCCTTGGCCCAAGGAAGGATGTTAAGTTACTCCCTGTTATAGAGTATTGCTGCGTAAACACCTTAACTGTTCCCGATGGGTTTTCAGTTCCCATGCTTACTGATTTATTAGAATCACTCAGTAAAAATAACTGTCCTCTCCTCCCTTGATATGTTGGGTGGCTTTTGGGAAGTGGAAATAGAGGAATCATCTCATCCAATTACTGCCTTCAGCACCCCATCTGGTCAATATCAATTCAACAGGCTATCATTTGCTTTAAGAAATACCCCATCAGCGTTCACGAGGTTGATTCACACTGTCTTCACTGCCATAATAGTCACTCAGCCCTTGCTTCCCTTGACGATGCCATTAATGCTAGTTGCTCTGTCTCAGAACACCTGGAAAAGTTAGGACAGGTATTTACTAGGCTTCGGTGGGCCGACTTAATATCAAACTGTCAAAATGTTATTTCCTGGGCAAGAAGCTAAAGTTCCTTGGACATGTTCTTGATGCTCAAGGCATTCACTTGTCAGACGAAAAGGTAACTGCACGACCAACTTTCCTACCCATACCGATACTGTTGTGGTGCATAGCTTCCTGGGTCTTAGTGTTATTACCATTGCTTCATCAAGGGGTACACCCAAAAGCTATGCCGTTGACTAAACTGTTGAAGAAGGACGAGCCTTTCGTATGGACCAATGAACAGGTTAGCACATTTAACACCCTGAAAACTGCTCTTGCACAAGATGAAGTCTAGGCGTTCCAAGATTATTCTAAACCATTCCTACTATGCATGGATGCTTCTTGAGTGGGCCTCGGTGCAGTTCTAATGCATGTTGATCCCAAGGGCAGGAAGCATGTCATTGTCTATGTGAGTCGAGTATTATATTCCGTGGAGAAGAATTACAGTGTTTGTTGTGGTCTGCTCTCTAAAACATTTCCATGACATCATCTGTGGTTATCCTGATCATATCCAGACAGGTCACCTTCCTCTTTGTGACCTGTTTCGAGGATGTAATCTTACCGTTGTCTTGCACATTGGGCAGTTATCATTAAAGATTACAATCCAATGTTCGAATATGTTCCTGGAAAGTCAAATGTTGTAGCCGATGCTCTATCTCGTCATGCTGCTGCAGCTTCAACAAGTTGTGATTTTACTTTGGCGTTCAGTTACAGTGTTCTCCGCGAGTAGTTGAGTGTCGTCACTTTGTGGTCTCGGGTCATATACTTTCTTGAGTCTGGCAATGATTCTTCCTTGCCTAAGTTACCAGTTCCCGTGTCTAATTTCATCCTTTTGAATGACTTATTGTACAGAAGGGTGGCACTCACTGGAAGCGACGTGCCTCATTGTGAGGTTAGACAACTAGTTATTCCAACTGATTTAATTCCTGCTGCCCTCCATTCTAGTCACAACACCCCTCATGTGTCACACCCAGGTAAGAAGATATGCTAATGACAGGTGCATCTGTTTAATATAAGCTTTGTATCCACAAAGATAAGGATGCTCATTTTCATGCATGTCTCTCTTATGTTCCTAATAAGGGTTATACTAGCCAGCCTGCACCCATAACGCGATACTCTGTACCATCTACTTTAGGCCTTGAAACTACCTCATACGGAATCTTGCCTCATCAGTTTATTAGTGGCAGTTGATCAATTCTCCCAGTTCGTGATATTCGTTTCACTGCATGACACATCAGCTAGTACCGTTGCCCAGGCATGTTAATTCTGTCATTTGTCCTTTCACAACTCCAGAGGCCATTCTTAAAGATAACGGGTCAGAGTTCAACAATTCTGTGCTGGAAGAAGTTTGTTGTTGCTATGGAATGAGTAAATGTAATGTTGTTGATCGTCATGCAGCTTTTAATGGCCTCATGAAAAGGAAAAACTGTAGTCTTAGAATGCTAACGCCAATTGGTGGGAGATCGAAGCTCCACCTGAGACGAGTGGATTCCGCAGGTTGCTATGTCAATTAATGGATCACTGAATAAGTCAGCTGGTGAAACTCCATTCTTTTGTCATCAATCATTTTGACAAGAGGTTACCCTACTCTCTAGTACAATCGAAACTTGATCCTGTTTACAATCATGATTTTGTCAAAGTTCACCTTTCAGATTTTCAGAAAATTCATAGGTGCATTCATGATAATTTAGCCCTCTCAGATGTGGAAATGGTACAGTACATATGCAACACGCAGCTGCCTTTGATTTTTCCATCCAAGTGGATGAATTAGTTTTTGCTCTGGCCCATGAGCGTGCATCAAACTTAATAGTAAAAACCTGTGTGTGTTCTGTGTCGTCTCTGCTTGAGGCAACAAATTTTAAATAAAGCATCTGTCTACCAGTGATACCAAATGGGTGCATGCTGATGATATTAAGCGTGCCCTCAAGGGCCTGTTGTTGGAGGAGTCACTTGGAGATGCTCCATCTTCTTCACCCATTCCTTCTCCTACTCCTGTTAGGTCTTCTGACACTCTTTTGCACTCACTTTCTCATTCTGAGGCACGTCAACCTTCCTGTCCTCTTAAAGATTATTGTTCAAAGGTATGTTCTGCACACAAATCTCCTGTTTTCTGTATTTTCCTACAAACACAGGCCTATCCTCTTCACAATCATCTCCTTGACTTGGTTGTTAATTTAGATTCATTTTATAGGTATCATTGTGGTACTACTAGCTGGCAATGCTGACCCTCACTGGGTTCGGCTCAGGCTCAGACGATGGTGCTGTAAGGCCAGGGACCCTGGTCAGCCCAGGAAGTGACGTGATGTGATGGTCATTGAAGCTGTAGTCTCCCTCCGCTACCTGGAGCCACTTTTTCTTTTAATGGAAGAAAGAAGGAACCAAAGGCTAAGAGCACACAAGCCGTTCCTTACAAAAAAACAAAACAAAAGGAAGCTAAATCCAAGATCCGTTCATTTCGAGATGCCTGGACACACTGCATTTGAAAGATTGGAGATCATAGGAAGCAGGAAATACAGACAGAGGGAGACAGTTTGTTGCTAGACGGGTACTATGCATCTGTCATAGAGGTGGAGGGATGCAAGCAGACAGTTCAGAGGAGCTGTGACCATTGAAGTAACAATAGAAAAGAGATAAGGATGCAACAGAGCGACATAGAGAGAGAGGTTGAAGGGAGCCAGTAAGAGGAGAAGAGTTAATGAGACAAAAAGCTTTTGACTCTACCCTAATGAGAAGAGCTGTATGTGGAGAGCCTCCCTAAATATGAGGGTTGTACTCAACACAGCGGCGAATAAAACTCGTGTATGAAGTCAACAACTGTGCAGGGGTAAAGAAGGTACAGAGTCGGCTTAGCACACCTAATCTCTTGGAAACAGATTTTACAAAAGATGTAATATGATCTTTCCAAGATAAGTCCCGAGAGAATGAAACCCCAAGCATGTTCAAAGATAATGCAGGATTGAGCTGGATATCATTAAACATTAATGGGTACTCCTGTGGAAGATTTTGTCGGGTTAATAGGTGTAAGAACTGAGTCTCTGATACATTAAAAACAAGATTATTTTTACCCCAGTCGGAGATATAAGCCAAGTCAGACATTAGGTGTGCCATAGCCTCATCACTTATTTGTTGAAGTAACTGCTGAGATGGACGTTGAGGGAACCAAATGGAAAGGTGAAGGAGGTGAAGAGTGGAATCATTAGCATATGAGTGGATAGGGTTAGATGTACAGCTTAGGTTATTGATGAATAAGAGGAAGAGAGAAGGTGATAGGACAAAGCCCTGAGGAACACCACTGTTGATATATCTAGGAGAAGAACGGTGGTCGTCTAAAACAGCAGCTATAGAAAGTCAAGAAAGAAAGCTAGATTTGAAGGCACAAATAGAGAGACAGAAACCGTAAAAGGGCAGTTTGGAAATTAAAGATTTATGCCAGTCTCGATCGAAAGCCTTTGAGATGTCAAGTGCAATGGCAAAGCTTTCGCCAAAGTACCAAAAGGAGGATGACCAGGAGTCTGAACGGTAGGTGAGAAGATCGCCAGTTGAGCGTCCCTGACAGAACCCATATTGACAATCAGAATGAAGGTTGTGATAGGAAAGATGAATTAAAATTTTTCTGTTAAGAATGGTCTCGAAAACTTTTGAGATACAGGATGTTAAAGCAACTGGGCGATTATTAGAGGGATGGGAATGGTCACCCTACTTTGGGACTGGCTGAATGAGAGCAAACTTCGAGCAAGAAGGAAAGGTACAAGTTGACCGACACAGGCAAAAGAGTTTACCTAGGCAGTGTGTAAGCACAGAAGCACAGTTCTTAATGACAACAGGATAGACCCCATGTGGCCCATATGTCTTGGAAGTATTGAGGCCACTGATGGCAGAAAATAGATCGACTGAAGAAATTTTAATGTCAGCCATGAGGAAGTCAGAAGGAGGAGTGATGGAAAAACAGCAGTGGAATCGTCTAAGGTGGAACTGGAGGAGAAAGTCCGAGCGAAGAGATCTGCTTTATCAGTAGAAGAAATAGCTATGGAACCATCAGAGTAGAAAAGAGGAGGGAAGAATGATGGGGCAAAGTTACTAGAATGGTTTTTTGGCAAGGTGTCACCCACCGCCCTGCTCCAGTTTGCACGCCAACTGGATGATACTCATTCGGCTTTGTCAACTATTGTTGCGAAACACAGCCGTGATGCCCTCTGTTCTCCCCTCTTTTCTTCCATTCGGTGGGAACTTGACTATGTACAAATTAAGTATCTTCATCTGAACAGTACTTTTCCTGTTCAGACATCTGTGGATTGTTCTCGTGTCAAGCATGGCCTCTTCAATCTCGTTGCACCTTGATAATTTACATCTTTCTCTAAACTCTCTTGTTCCCCAGCTCACCACTTTCATTCTTCTTCAAGTTGATGGTGTCGGAGGCCTGCCACACAGGATCTGGTGTCTATTTCTGATCTTCGTTCGATTTTGCAATGGGCTCATTCTACTTTTGAATTTTCTTCATTGTTCCATTGTCTGCCTTAGAATTATAATATCCTGTAACTGAGGCTACCTTCCTTTCTACTGCTAATATTGTTCATATTACACTATGTTCTTCTGTTACCTTCGACCTCTTCCGCATTGTTCCATTTATTTTCTCATTGAATTTTTTAGTTGTTTCTGGCTACTGTCTCATCTGAATACTCCCTATTATCTCACGATCATATTTCTGTTGCATATGCGTCCTCGGATGATCGCAGCCAATGCTCTTCTCTCCTGCCTACTTCTCATCTTTACCCTGCCTAACTCTTTGCTGTTTTTCCTAGTAGTGCTGTCCCTTGTGAATCTGACTTACTCGTTGTTCGTAAATTTTCCGTGCGGTCTATCTGTTCCTTCGTTCCAGTCCCCCAGCTTCCAGTACGTCATGCCGGTCTCGGTCATGTCCAGTATTTCTTTTTCAGTGTACCAATATCTGCCAACGATATCTGTCTCAATGTTCCTGTCCGTTCGGTTCTTGCTAGTGGCTTGTATAGAGCACCTGACTATTGTGCTGTTAAGTCTGAGTCTGTGTTTACCTACCCTACCCATCATCATTATTCTGTTCGTTCACACACTTATGAAATTTTTCAACCTGTTAATGTATCTTTCGACCTCCCTTCTTATAACATCTCCATCACGTCTGAGAAGTTACGTAAGCTGGATTTCCTTAATGAGACTAATTTTGTTCTCCATCAATTCTTTATGGCTTTCGGTCGTTTTTGGGCTCATCCAGTCTTTGTGTTTCCTCCTGTGCTCGTTTCTTTCATAGGATTTCTTGTTACTGTCTGTATGCTTCATTTTTGTGTGCAGCAAATGGAGAAGAGGCTGCAGGAACGAAGGATTGCGGTGGGACTAGTGCCACCACCGCAGGACTTTGGAATTGGTCATGCCCAGTGATATGTAATGTTACTAGTGATGAAAAGACGAACTTGGGGCATGGAGTTCTGTCGCTGTTATTTTTATAATTATCCAGTGTTCAGTGCTGTTGATTTGAAATGTTCCATTATTAAAGTTCCTATAGGATGGACGTCACCTGTGATGTGATGATACTGTGACTACTTCCTTGATGATGTTGTTTTTAATGCTGGATATACTAACGTGTGTTTTTACTATTAGATTTCCTTGATATTCACTTTGGTGATAATTCTGCCGGTTATTATGTAAATATCATATATGCATGTTTTTCTGCCACTGTTATTCTTATTATTCCCTTTTCCATCGCTTTGATTCCACTACGTTTTCTTTAAACTGTGGTTATTTCTGATGTTTTTTACCTTTTCTAGTGATGACTTTTAGCCCTTGTGTTAGTGAGCTGTTTTACCATGGCCATGTGTTTGTATTATAAATACTGTATTTCTTTGCTTTGTTTAGGCCAAATATTTCCATTGCATCCTTATATGTATTATTATTCTGTATTACAATTTCTTATTGTACTTGACTTTGATTTGGAGCCGAGCTACATAGCACTTCTGTCACATCCCTATCTCTTTGCTCAGTTGTTTTTCCGTCCTTGATGTAGCTAGACTCATTATCTATGCATTTCCCCATTGTTTCAGGGTACACAATTCTTGCTGATCGGGGAATTAGTACAGATCATTAGTTATAAACTAGGCAATATAATATTGTTTCGCACTGCTCAGTCTTATCTAATTGTTAATGTATGTACACCAGTGTATACCTGTGAGTGGCGAACGTGATGGAATGCATGCTGACCTCAATGACCTAAGTTGTGCCACCGTGGTTTTGATGACCTAATGTCTTGGGAGACAGGAGGGAAGGACTGCGCCAGCTTTTCAGGCAGTTGAGAAGTGGAGCTCCTGTCGGGCATTACCTATGTCAAGCCTGTCCACAATAAAACCGTAAAAATGCAGTGGACCTTTAAGCCGAGGTGTCCCAACGACGTATGGGTACATCTACATCGCAACGTTTTGTCACGGTGACGCTCGACGATGTACCCATACGTTGTGTAATTGCAAGGTCAGTCATTTGCACATTTTTCAAGTTTCACGGGTGATTTTTGGTAGGCATATGTGGGACACCTTCCTCTACCCGTTGTCAAGCGGGGATACTGCCTGGCCCCACCTGACCCCCCTCCCCGCTCCCCCCCACACTTGGCAATTCACCTGTTAGCAGTGACCTGGCCAGTAAAGACAGGTAGCACCACAGTCCCTCCAATGACGAAATTCACGGTGAAATTATTCCTGAGGTGGGGACAAAGAAATAAAGAAGGTAGAGCAAGAAACAAACAGAAGTGATGAGGTGGTAATGTCGTAAAGGAAGGTGCCATATGTTGATATGTTTAGTGGATGAACAATGCTTATATCGCCTATATCAGGGGTCCTCAACCATTTTAATCTTATGTACCCCTTGAAGTCTTTCAGTATTGGTCACGTACCCCTTACCCACGTAATTGAAAACCACAAACTTGGCCATGAAACCATTACCAGTTATGGCTGTAGTGTAGGCACATGACTTCGTAGCCGCAAGCAAAATCCATGACAACTTAAACGAGGGGAAACAATCAGACTACAAATACACTGGAAACCATGAAGCAGATCTCAACGTACCTGAGGGTAAGGGTAGTGAGGGAAGAGTGGTGAGTGGGTGACAGTGAGAGGCGAACAGTGCGTCTCACTTTGGTACCTGTTCGGTACACGTGAGGAGAGACGCGATCGATAGAAAACGAGCAGGGGTGACTACTGTATTATGGGTTTGCAAGGTAGTGTGGCAAGTGTAGTCCAAGAGAGCTTTCTCTTAAATGACATAACTCCAAGAGTTTCCTTGTTAACGTTGTCACTTAGTGTCCTGGTTCTAGTTGAGGTCACAGCTAGCCTAGCACATGTAGGCCACTTTCTACAAACAGGATTGCAGTTATTCAAAACCGAAGTATTTTGAGAAACCTGTCACGTACCCCCAAAATTCCTCTCAATATTGTATGGAAACCAATATAGTCTTGTACTATACATAAATTCTTACCAAATAAATAAATAAATACGTAATTTAAAGTGGCTTGAATTAGTTAACCCTCCCATAGTTCGTTTTCTTTGAAGCCAGGTACCCTGTGAGAGAACGAAAAGGTAAGGCTGACTGCCACCTGTAGCAACAGGTATAAGCTCAGGAGGGCGATTTCTCCATGAATTTTCGATGTTTTTCACCAAAAGCGGAGCTTTGAGGCCCCCCCCCCAAAAAAAAAAAAATCCGAAATTGGTCGGGATTGGGGGGGGTCAGAGGTGGAAAATCGGTCGGGATGTGACGGGTTAACCCACACCTTCAACATTTGCCCAGCAACAGACCACAACAGGTCGTTATCAAAAACGTGTTCCTACTACACACAGAGAAAAAAAGGGCCCTGTTCGTGTAAGGCAGCCAGAAAAGTGGGGGGGAAATGTGGCCAAGGGAAAGCGTAATATGAGGCAGGAATATGTTAATTATGACCCCAAAAAAACTTGTGGAAGCACGAAAAGTTGGTCCCCCATGCCGTGATGGCTGTGTTGAGAAGACAGGCAGAGAAGCGATAGATAAAATTCTTACCAGTTTCTGGGCAATCGAAAATTACAGTGCCCAGAATGCCTACCTTCTGAGCCTGATACGTGATGAAGCAGTCAAGATGAAGTGCACACATGAGGAGGTGAGCCTCAGACCAGTCCAAATTGTGTATTATGTAAAGGTGAATCACCGGGATATTAAAGTGTGCTGCTTTGCCTTCGCATCCATCCATGGACTGGGCAAGAAGAAAATGGCCATTCTCCTGTAAGAGCCCCATACGTCACCCAACAGGAACCCACTGCCTGACAAAGGTAGACACAATCCCTCTCCAAGTGCCATTGCTGGTCATACCTTGGAGAGTGTGCACGAGCACATCCAAGGTTTACCTGTCACTGCGAGTCACTACACCCGCTCCACAACCCTTCACCTTCATTACCTGGAGGCTTGCAATAGCATAACCTAGTACTACGTCAACTACCTGGCGTGGATTAATCCGCCCTAATCCCCGTGACGACTCGATGAGCTGCCTGGAAGCACTGTCTGACTCACTTCTTCATTTCTGCAACATTCACGGCCTTTCCTATAACTTTCGCTCTATAGAGCACCACCTCTCTTTCTCTAAACCTCAGCTGTTTGAGGCAACTGATAGCAAACTCTTTTCTGTATCCTTCTACTTTCTCTATACTTATTTCAAAGCCAAATGTGGCTGTTGCGTTTATGTACGCAACGACTTATCTTGTTCTCGTGTTCCTGAACTTGATTCTTCAGAATTCTCTACTCTCTGGCTTCGGCTTTCCTGTCATTCTCTGACTATATATATCTGTGCTGTTTACTTATCACCTAACTTTACTGACTGAAAAATTCTTTGACTATCTTACTTAAACGATGGAACACATTCTGTCCATTTCTCCTTTCTCCAAAATCTCCATTCTGGGATATTTCAATGGTCACCAATACCTTTGGTTCTCCTCTCCTTTCACTGATCCACCTGGTGAACAAGCCTACATCTTTTCTATCCTTAACCCACCAAGTCCCACCGACGTATGATGCACGTCACTACTTTTTTCCGATGGACAGACCCACTGAAGTGCATCGTATGTCAGTCAATTGCAAGGCCCGTCGTTTGCACATTTTTCAAGATTCGCGGGTGATTTTTGGTAGGCATATGTGGGATGCTGCCTGGCCCCACCTGAGCCCCCCACACTTGACAATTCACCTGTTAGCAGTAACCTGGTCAGTAAAGACATGTTGCCCCACGCTCTCTCTAATGACAAAATTCATGGTGAAAGTAATTCCTGAGGTGAAGGACAAAGAAATAAAGAAGCTAGATCAAGAAACGAACAGAAGTGATGAGGTGGTAATGTCGTAAAAGAAGGTGCCATATGTGGGTCTGTTTGGTGACTGAACAATGCTTCTATTGGCTATATAATTGTGTGAAAACCAATATAGTCTTGTACTACACATAAATTCGTACCAAATACATAAGTAAATATGTAATTTAATGTGGCTTGAATTAGTTAACCCTTCCATAGTTCGTTTTCTTTGTAGCCAGGTGCCATGAGAATGGAGGAAAACATAAGGCTGACTGACACCTGTACACCTCAGGATGGCGATTTCTCTATGAATTTTCGATGTTTCTCACCAGAAGTGGAGGTTTGAACAAAAAAAAAAAAAGGAAAATTGCTCAGGTTCTAAGGGTGTGTTGGGTAAAAAATCGGTTGGGACTGGACGGGTTAATGACTTAGAGCAGCTTGTACAGCACCCTACCCGTATCCCTGACCGCCTTGGAGAGAGCTGCAACATTCTCGACCTCTTCCTTACAACTAATCCTTGTGGTTACACTGTTAATCAATCCTCTCCATTGGGCTTCTCTGATCACAGCCTTATTACCTTAACCTGTCCTATTGCTCTGGTATGGCTTGAGGACGCCCCAAAGAAACATCAACTGTGGCACTTTGGTGCTGTGGATTGGGAGGCCCTCAAGCAGTACTTCTTTGATTTTCCCTGGAATGATTATTGCTTCCATGGCCCGGAGCAATCTGAGTGTGCCTTGTGCATTAGGGAGGTTATTCTCTCGGGGATGGAAGCACACATTCCTTTCTCATATCCTCTGACTAATGCAAGAAAGCCTTAGTTTAATCACGCTTGTTCTAATGCTGTCTGCAACTTGGAGAGGGCCTATAAAAGGTACCAGAGCCAGCCCATCCCTGGATCACATCTTTTTTATGTTTCTGCCCGGAATCGTGCTAAGTCTGTTCTTTGCTCTGCTAAAAGTAATTTCATCCATGCTAAATCCTCTCATCCCTCCAACTCGAATTCTTCTCGCTCCTTCTGGCACCTTGCCAAAAACCTTTCTAACAACTTTACCTCATCATCCTTCCCACCTCTTTTCTACTCTGATGCCTCTGTAGCTTTTCTTCTACTGATAAATCAGATCTCTTTGCTCAGACTTTCTCCTCCAATTCCACCTTAGACGATTCCGGTGCTGTTCCTCCATCAGATCCCTCCTCTAACTTCCTCATGGCTGACATTAAAATTTCTTCAGCTGATGTATTTTCTTCAATCACTGACCTTAATAACAAGGCATATGGGCCTGATGGAGTCCCTCCTGTTGTCCTCAAGAACTATGCTTCTGTGCTCACACCCTGCCTAGGTAAACTCTTTCGCCTTTGTCTATCAACTTGTACCTTTCCTTCTTGCTGGAAGTTTGCCAGTCCCAAAGAAGTGTGTCCATTCCCAACCCTCTAATTATCGTCCAATTGCTTTAACATCCTGTGTCTCAAAAGTTTTTGAGTCAGTTCTTAACAGAAAAATCTTAAAGCATCTTTCCTATCACAACCTTCTTTTTGATCGTCAGTATGTGTTCCGTCAGGGGTGCTCCACTCGCGATCTTCTCACCAACCGTTCAGACTCCTGGTGATCCTCCTTTCGTAACTTTTGCGAAAGCTTTGTCATTGCACTTGACATCTCAAAGGCTTTCGATCGAGTCTGGCATAAATCTTTAATTTACAAACTGCCCTCTTACGGTTTCTATCCTTCTATCTGTGCCTTCATTTCTAGCTTCCTTTCTGGTCGTTCTATAGCAGCTGTTGTAGACGGCCATCGTTCTTCTCCTAGATCTATCAACAGTGGTGTTCCTCATGGCTCTGTCCTGTCACCAACTCTCTTCCTTTTATTCATCAATGACCTTCTAAGCTGTACATCTAACCCCACCCACTAGTATGTTGATGATTCCATCCTTCACATTTCCATTCGGTTCTCGCAACGTCCATCTCACCATTTTCTTCAACAAAACGGGATGAGGCTATAGCACACCTAATGTCTGACTTGGCTCGTATCTCTGATTGGGGTAAAAATAATCTTGTTTTTAATGCATCAAAGACTCAGTTCTTACACTATTAACCCGACAAAATCTTCCACAGGATTACCCACTAACGTTTAAAAATGTCCAGCTCAGTCCTGCATCATCCTTAAACATGCTTGGGGTTTCATTCACTCGGGATTTATCTTGGAAAGAACATATTACATCTCTTGTGAAATATTCTTCCAAGCCGACTCCGAACCTTCTTTACCCCTGTACAGTTGCTGTCTTTATACACGGGTTTCATTCAACCCTGTGTGGAGTACAACTCTCATGCATGGGGAGGCTTCCCACAAGCAGCTCTTCTCAATAGAGTGGAGTCAAAGGCTTTTCGTCTCATTAACTCTCCTCCTCTTACTGATTCCCTTCAACTTCTGTCTCTTTGCTACACTGTTGCATCTTGATCTCTATTCTATCGCTACTTCAACGGTCACCGTTCCTCTGAACTGTCTGCTTGCATCCCTTCACCTCTATGACGGGCACGTAGCTCCCGTCTAGCAACAAGCTATCATCCTTTTTCTGTCCAACTCTCTAATGCAAGAGTTAACCGTTACTCCCAGTCCTTCATTTATGCAACTGGTCAACTCTGGAACTGTCTTCCTCTGTCTGTATTTCCTACTTCCTATGATCTCTTCTTTCAAATGCAGTGTGTCCAGGCATCTCGGAATGAACGGATCTTGAATTTGGCTATCTTTCAAATTTTTTTTTTCTTGGACGGAACAGTTTGCGGGCCCATGGCCTTTGGTTCCTTCTTCCTTGCATTAAAAAAAAAAAAAAAAGCAAGAATGATCAGCACAGGGAGTTAGACAGATTTTATAGAACGATGTTATACGAAATTGCAACATCGCCTTTCAGCCACCAAAGACAGATCTTTGTACAACATGTGAGAAGCTTAATCTGGAGATCAAGAACCGGAAGGATGTTGGCCTTGATGCTGCTGACATTGAAGACCATCTGCCTGTACACGAGGTTGATGCTCGAATGCCTCAAGACCTCCTGCAGCAGGCTGAACAGACGAACCCCTCCAGTGACCTAGTCAATGACAGGATAGTGGCCATAGACTTGCAACAAACGCTTCTTTGCCACGGCTGTGAGCTTCTGTGGCTTACTATAAGCTGAAGTTGTGGGACTACAACTTCTGCATTTACATCGACAAGGAGGAGGCCACTATGTTCATGTGGGACGAGGTGACAGGGGGACTTGGCTCAGACGAGGTGGTCAGCTGTGCACTCAAGTGGCTTCAGATAAAGATCAACCATCAACAGCAGGACTTCACCACTCTTCGTGTGTTCTGTGACAACTTTGAGGGTCAGAAGAAAAACATTACTATGGTTCTCATAGCCCTGCAGCAAGTGCATGTCAGGCTTCTGTTTAGGGCTGAGTTAGTGTTTATGAAGTTTGGCCACTCGTTCCTGCTCTGTGACCGTGTTTGGCCTGATTAAGAAGGTCCGCTCTGCTATGTACATCTCTAGCACCAAGGTGCACATTGATGTTATACCTTACTCTATCAAAAGGCAGTTCCCTGTTGTGGCCCTGGAATTGGAGGACTTTTTGGACATGAAAACCCAGATGAATCACATCACAAAACATTACTCTTCTCCCAGGCCTGTCAGTTGGTGGATGAAATCACCTTCCAGGAGGGCTATCACATCAAGAATGGCTACAACCTTGATGACACTCCAACCAGCGTCAACAAGGTGCGAATGACGATAGGAAGGGTGACGTATGCACGGGGGAGGTTTGACTTGTCCAACTTGGCACTGATGCCTAAGTACCCTGCTGAATGCCTTCTGACACCACAGAAGTGCAACGACCTCAGGCGTCTCTCCAGCTTTCTTGTTTCAGAGGCCCAACCGTGGCTCAACAGCCTCCCTTACCATCAGGAGGAGCAGAGGCAGGCACAAGGAAGGCATCAACATGCTGGTGAGGAGAGCCAGAGCATGGCCCTGACAACTACATTGGATTATGTGCCAGCTGTTTGTCGCACTGGTGTCATCAGGCACTATTCTAGTGTCAAGCCTCCCTCCTCTCCACCTATGCCTTCTTAGTTGACGACTATGGCCTGACAATGGAGAACGCATTTGGATTACCTCTACTGAGACCTTCACTGTTCCTCTGAACTGTCTGCTTGCATCCCTCCACCTCTACGACGGGCACGTAGTACCCGTCTAGCAACAAATTCTCATCCCTTTTTCTGTCCAACTCTCTAATGCAAGAGTTAACCGTTACTCCCAGTCCTTCATTTATGCAACTGGTCAGCTCTGGAACTGTCTCCCTCTGTCTGTATTCCCTACTTCCTATGATCTCCAGTCTTTCAAACGCAGTGTGTCCAGGCATCTCGAAATGAATGGATCTTGAATTTGGCTTTCTTTTGTATTGTTTCTGCTTTTTCTTGGAAGGAACAATATGCGGGCCCTGGCCTTTGGTTCCTTCTTCCTTGCATAAAAAAAATAAAATAAATAAAAAAGATACTAATCTCTGGTGTTTAGAGAGGTTAAGATTCTTTTTTTCATCATAACTCTTATTAATAACAATACTATATATTTACTACTTTTCTGCTTTGCATTATTCACCTTCACTAATAACAAGAGCAGTAGATACATGCATACATAGCGAGGAAGAAACAAACATAGAGAGGCCAACAGACAGAGTGACTAACAGACATGAGAGGAGAGGGAGTGGAAAGTTGGGAGTAGATTGGTTTTAGGTTTATGTTTTAGGCCTACCCGTATGACATTTTTTTTTTTTTTTTGAGGGGGAGGGCATAGCACATTCATATTGCTTAATGATACTTATGTTTGTTATAATCAATGTTGATTTTTGCTTAAGCAATGAAATTTTGTCAGAAAACGGGTTGAAAGTTCAGCAAAATAGGAAAAAAACAAAATAAATATTATTAATTAAAATCAGTTTTAAAGATATGGCTAAGAAGGTATTGTAAGAATCACAATATACACTCAAAAACCTTTCATAGAAAAAAAAAACTTTCTGCCACATAAATAAAACAGAAAAGAAAAAAGTTAAGGTTGCGAGTATACTGCTGAACTTTGAACCCGTTTTCTGGCATTCTTGATTTGGCGTGAGAACACCTTACGTTGCACGATCCCACATTTTTTATTTATCCTGGATGCATATAATGTTAAAAGAATGTGTGTGTGTGTGTGTGTGTGTGTGTGTGTGTGTGTGTGTGTGTGTGTGTGTGTGTGTTGTATAATTCTCTACAGGGTATAAAGAGATAATTATTATGTTGAAGAAAACAGTGGAATACATTAAAGTTACAGTATATAGCACACACTGTTACACCATGTGCCAGGCCATCTGTCTATCTGTCAGCCCATCTTTCTATCTAGTTATCTATCTGTTTGTCTATATCTATCAATCTGTTCATGTTCGTGTGTCTTTTCTGCTATCTGCATATCTGTACCCATCCATTTTTTTTTTATGCAAGGAAGGAACCAAATACATAATATTAAACACACATAGTGTAAAGTACAATCATCATATCTATAAAAAAAAAATATGAATTTTGTCTCTTGATGAGTTAATGATATACCCTCGCACTGGTAGACTTAATATTATCATCATTATCATTAATGTTATTATTATTGTTATTATTATTATTATTATTATCATTGTTATTATTATTGTAGGAGGGGGGGCTGGGTTTACGATGGATGAGTTGAGAGGTAGGATGGGACTGGAGTGTATTGGTGTTGTGATGAGGAGAGGTAGGCTGAGGTGGTTTGGACATGTGGAGAGGATGGGGGATGATAATTGGGTACAGAGGGTGAGAGGTGTTAATATTGGGGGAGGGGTTGGGAGGGGTAGACCGAGAAAGACATGGGACGAGGTCATTAAGTGTGACTTAAGGGTTAAGGGACTGAACAGGGAGGCTGCCAGGGATCGAGCAGCGTGGAGAGCCGCCATTAGGTGACCAAGGCCGACGCATGCAAGCATGTTGGAGCCTTCATAAACGAAAACGAAAACGAAAACGTTGTTATTATTGTTTTTTGTTTTGGGTGGTGGTGGTGGTGGTGTGTTTGTGTGTGTTAATCTTCTTTTTCTTCTTTCTTTTCTAATTATTAGTAATATCTTAATTATATTTGTTCTTATTCTTATATATGTTCCTCTTTTTCTTTTTCTTAATGGCCAGCTCATGCTGCCCTTATTGTTAGTCGCGTTTTCTTGCTTGGTTTCTTGTTTAATTGTAGCATGCACTTCTGGCCTTTAGAATTTAGTTATTCCGACCAAACTTTGATACAATGACCAGCCTATGATCTTGTGTCCGCAAGGTTTTGGTCGCAAGGCAGGGACTAGCTGCCTGGCAATGTCCGGAAAAAAAGTGTTTTTCATACTTTTCACGTTTTTAGTGGTAGAAACATTACTAATGGCCATAGTAGCTCAGACTACTTCACGTGTAACCTTGAGGTCATTCTCTACTGGGAGTGTGCCATCCATTTTCCTCTCTTTCCTCAAGTTTTCGAGTGGTTACCCTGCAGAGATTGCCCTCAGTGACCCTAGCAACCAGTACCGGTTTTCAAAAATGCCTTCCTAGTTTCCCAGCGACTCGATCGAATTGAATGAAACTTTGCATGCTTATAGGCATTGACTAGTGCTACAACTTTCTATTGCACACCTGTGTGCTACATTGGCCAGGTCAGGGGTCAAAGGTCATCAAATGTGAAAATGATGAAAATAGCTAAAAGCACGACTATGGTCGCACTTAATTCTAAGGCTCCGAAGATTATTAAGCCAGGGTCGATTTTTGGGTTGAGTGTTGCACTGGACTTCCTCCGTAAAAAAATGACATTTAGTGTTGAAACTCGCTTCTAGTCGCTGGCAGCGCCACCTAGAAGTAGTACCTCTGCTGGGCCATTCCACGAATTTCAAGTTCACTAGCTCCACAGCGGGTGGCTGGAATCGAATGAAACTTTGCATACTTATAGACATTAATGAGTACAACAAGTGTGCTTCGTTCATGCATGAGCTATATCCGCCAGGACAGGGGTCAAAAGACATCAAGTGCATAAATATGAAAAGCGCTAAAACTATGACCTTGCTGGAGAGAAATGATAAGGCTCCGAATATTATTAAGTCGGACCATGATTCTTGGGTGGAATGTTGCACTGATGGACCTCCATATAGAAATGGCTTTTAGTGTCGATATTCACTGTCAGTCACTGAGCTTGGTCTACTTAGAGCTGGCTATCATCACCTACTGGCTTCATTATCATCATCATCATCATCACCACCACCATCATCATCATCATCATATTATTATTATTATTGTTGTTGTTATTGTTGTTAAATGCTGTTGTTGTTGTTTTGGTTGCTGGTTGTTGTTGCTGTTTTTATTGTACACAGAAGACAAGCTTATCTGTGGCCATGTAGTGCTGTCCTGCCTTCTAAGGTTATTTTAGACATTACCAAGAAAATAATTTCAAATCTGGCTCAGTTATTATCGACTGCCTTTAGAAGGTGGAGCGTCAATGTTTTTGTCTGCCTGTGTGTGTGTGTGTGTGTGTGTGTGTGTGTGTGTGTGTGTGTGTGTGTGTGTGTGTGTGTGTGTGTGTGTGTGTGTTCCCACTATATCTCATGAACGGCTTGAGCTATCAACATGAAACCCTCAGGGTATCAAGATATGGCCAAATCTTGGCCGAGTTCGGAAATGGGCACTCGGGGTCAAGGTCAAGGTCACCAGAATGGCTGCCAAATGTCAACTAGTTTTTATTGGCCACATTTAGCACCATTATATCTCATGAACGGCTTGAGCTATCAACATGAAACCTTCAGGGTATCAAGATATGGCCTAAATCTTGGTCTTGTCCAGCTGCATAATGTGGCGGGCGATTAGCAGTCGGCCCCCGAATGCTTTTCGTTCATTATTATCATTCAGTTTCATTATTATTCGAATAATCCAAATAATCTTTATAAGATCTCAGTAAAACGGCAGTAGTCTGTGTATTATTCTCACTAAAAATATTCCCGGCAAATAATACAGGTAAATAGTAAATAAGTATGTTAATAGTATATAATAGTTAACAGTTAAATATAAACTTCTCTGGCATGATAAACAATGACTATTTAGGTACCAATGATGGTTCACACACACACACACACACACACACACACACACACACACACACACACACACA
>JAGKTI010014361.1:0-21753 GCA_018397915.1 Birgus latro
AAAGTTTGTTTTCGAGGGAGGTTCACAAAACACAGTCCTTCTAAACAGGTCAGAATCAAAGGCTTTTTGTCACATCAACTTCTCTGCTCTTACTGACTTCAACTTCTCTCTCATTGATTACTGCTCTTCTGAATTGTCTGCTTTCATCCCTTCTTCATTAAAAATACTCTCAGTCATTGATTTATGGAGCGGGTCAACTTTGGAACTGCCTTCCTCAGTCCGCATTATCTCCTGACTGTGACCAGCCTTTAAAACGTGATGTGTCAAGGCATGTAAAAGTGCTCGGATCTTCGTTTTGGCACTTTAGTTTTTTTTTTTTTTTCGAAAAGAGCGACTTTGCAGGGTTCTGTTCTTTGGTTCTTTGTTCTTTGCATGAAAATCTTGGCACATTATACATACAAACAGCAATAAATAAATACAGCAAACATATTGTCACGAATTTTCTACATCGTGAAATTATGTATTGTAAATCATGACATCGAGTGATTTTGCGGGAGCGACGAATAGTTCTGAAATGCATGATATTTCGCTCAATCTCTTAACCGTCCACTCGTGTACTTGTATTTGCATCAAATTTTCAAAACTTTCGTCATTCTTTTGCGAGTGACTGTCTTTATGTACAGACAGTGCATTCCTCTGAGCAATAATTTCTGAGTTGTCGTTTCTGCCTCCCTGGCCGTTAGTGGCCAGAGCCTTTTCACACGATGCCTCTGTTTAAATCAAGCATCGAGTCAGTCGTCCTTTAGCAGTCACGAAGAGCTGGTCTGCTATACCCAATGCGGATAGATTTCTTCTAATGATCTCCAAAATCCTGCAGTATCGGCGTTTTCCCGAATCTTCCACCAACCTGGTGATCGACTATAGCAGCGGTGGTCTCATCTTTACTGATTAGTATTTCTTTTGTTTTTCTTAGGTTAAGGTTATTTAGCTCAGTGCTTTATTTAGTTATTTGTTTGAGTGCTTGAGTGAGTGCATTTCCCTTTCTTTGATTTTGAACAGATTCATGTAACGTAAATTTATTTTCTTGTAACTAATAAATTTACAGTTCGTTTTCCTGAGCTTTGTTAAATGTAACAGTCGTGTTTGATTTCCCCACATATTTAGTACACTTTTGCTACTCCAAGTTAGCACAACTCCTTATATTAATCACGACTGGTACTTAGGCCAGCTCTTGGTATTAATTCTTAAATCCGTTGTGCCAGCTAGGAGTTTGGCTCAGCCAAGGTGCTGTTTATTATTATTATTATTTGAATGTTAAGGGGAGAACTAACTTTCTCAGAGGCCAACAGTACAGTAATACAGCCTTCTTGAGCGTTTAGTCTCTTTTTTTTTGTGTGTGTCTCTGGGCATAGGCTTTACAGCCTGCTATCAAGGCCCAGCCGTCCTCCTACATACCATACACCTCTACATGTCACCACTTCGGCGCTAACACCCACCGTCCATATTGAATACATGCTAGGGCTGTTTCAAACAGGACTGGTGTATTGGTATCACTCTGTTGTGTACTGTTGAGAAAGTCTATAAATTCTCGACACCAGATAATTGGCGAAGTAAGCCAGCATAAAAGTAAAATCGCCACTTGATTTCACGAGTCGATTCTCTCGTGATAATCGACTCGATAGTTATTCCTAGTGTCCATAGACACATTATCATTTTCCCTCTGACACATATCAAGTATAATACTCTTTGTGTTATATAAAACATGCGTCATTCGAATGATCTAAACACAAGTTTTCGCAGTACTGGCCACTACCGAATTTAGAGGAAAGCTGTTGGGACTGCAGCATAAGAGAAGAATTAGGGGCCGTAGTTTCAGATTGCTCTTGTTTTCATTATTATCATCGTCCATAACGATTTACCATTGATTTTGTCATTAATGCTAAAATACCATGTAATGTCCTAGACTGGGAACAGAAGGTGATCACTACGGGTGTTATTTGTGATTTTAGATTACCGACTTATCTGTACAAATATCACAGTTAAGGGCTCTCCCCACAGGTAAGCCTACAAACTGTTCGCTGACAAAGTACAATAGGAGATGATACTCTCACAGGTAAGGCAGATTATTCTATGTCTCTTCTTGTGCTATTCACCACACAGGAAAGTGTCGGTGAGGGTCTCCAAGCTAAGCCCATGGATGTCTAAAAGAACAGTTCTGAACTGATTTGGGTAGTCTCTCTCAAACTGTGCCATCCACCAAGGCTTTCTTCCACTTGTTCCAGGTCTCAACAGGATCGTCGTAACTGCAGCTGACTATGGTGCCCATTACTGAGAGGCTCAGTGGGGCTCGGTAACCATTCCCGAGGGGAGTTTGGAAGCTCGGAGGGGTCTGGTTGGTCATTAGCAGTGGAGGAGAGCATAATGGCGTTTTTATTGGTAAGTTGGCATTCTTCTCCTTTAGCGACTCCTGAAGACGTAATAAAGTCGTTGAGAGTGGACTCACTGGACCCAGAGACGCGTAGCAAGGCACACCATCCGATGGAAAGCACAGTGCTGCACTCGGAGGTGAGCAGGCGTTCTCCTCTTTCAGGTGTGACAGAGGTGCTGAGGGTGAACCTGGAGTGGCTATTTTTGTTGAATGAGGGGTAATAGGGGCTCGTCTGTGTGGTCCTCCTAGCTGGAGACTGATCTTAGCCGGAGGGCTGGAGGGACTTACCTGTTCCAGAAGGCAAAGTAGGGGAGCATCTGAGAAGAGCTAGTGGCCCTGTTATTTCTATCTCCTTCTGCTCCTTTAGATCCATTTATTACTTCCGCCAACGAATCTGGAGAAGGTTATGTATTCACCTATGTTTGTCTGTTTGTTTATCCACACGATGTCTCCAAAAGTTCTCAATGAATTTCAGTGAAATTTTGTGGAAGGGTGAGCCATGGGCAAAGAAAGATTAGATTAAATTTGGGGGAGGATCCGGATCCGGATCCTATGTATAATATCTCCAAAAGTTCACAATAAATTTCAATAAAAAGTCTGTGGAAGAGTGGGCCATGGGTCAAGGAACAATTTATTAAATTTTGGGGCTGATCCGGATGCTATGTATTCCACACAATATCACGGATCTGGATCCGGATCCTATTAATGGCAATGACATTGGCGGAGGTATGCGCTCTCGAGTGCTTTCTGGTTTCTGATGTTTTGGGAAGGTACTGTGTCTCTTCAGTGTGGTTGTTGTCTGGCAAAGGTGTGCACATGTACAGTAGGACATAGATCCCAGTCTAGAATTTCCAGTATAAACACTTGCGTCACGTCTCTCAGTTCTAACCTGTCATTGTTATTTTTCATCCTTTGCCACACCTTCCTGTCATGCATCATCACAATTATTATTTTGTTTCTTTAAGGCGCGTGTCAACTGGTTATGAACTAGACATGCAGTGCTAGTGAGGTCTTCGTGTCTACTTTCCATTTTTGAAAATTTCCCTTCGGATTTGTTTTGGATTTTTCATTACTGTTATTATTATTGTTATTATTATTATTATTATTATTATTATTATCATCATCATTGTTATTATTATTATTATTATTACAATGAACTTTTCTGTCTCTCCAATGACGAAATTCAAGGTGAAAGTGATTCCTGATGTGAAGGACAAAGATTACATGGCACCAGAGTTAGTAATGGACAGAAGTAATGAGGAGGTAATATCGCCAAGGTAGGTGCGATATGTTGATGTTTTTGGTAAAGGAACAACACTTATATTGCCTATATTACTGTGTGAAAAGCAGTATACTCTTGTACTACATATAAATTCGTACCAAATAAATAAATATCTACGAGTCTGTGTGGTTTTGGTTAAGTTTCCCTCGCATAGTGAGCATCTTTTATGGAGCGCGACATCATAGAAACCGATATTCAGGTGAGGGATCCCTTACCTGTCTAAGATATTTTACACTTCAGGTGAGCGCTTTCTCGCTGAATTTTCGATGTTTCTCACCAAAAGCGAATGTTTGAGCCAAAAAAAGAAAAGTTGAAGATCGGTCGGGTTCTGAGGGTGGGTTGGGTAAAAAAGCGGTCGGGACTGGGCGGATTAAGGAAAAGGATTAAATTTTGTAGACCACTATTCTGAGCAGCAATGGTGTCAACAACATGGAAAGTGTGCCAGAGAGAAGCTCAGTTGTAGTGCAGCAGCAGTAGGTGTAGACCCAGGTTCATATGAAACGTGAACCAGGTGGACTAGAGGCATAAAATATTCTGTTGTAGCTCACTATCCAATTTGGCAGGATAAGGAAGAAATTAAGGAGCTTTTTTAGAACCAGGCAGTTGAGCGACCTTGCTATTTTGGTGTCACCACATGAAGGTGTCCCTCTCCAGAACCAGACTTACAGTTGAGGAAATTAATAGCATTTCACATTTTGGATGAAAACTTATGATACTCATACATACTATGATATTCTAAAACGTCTATCTGGCTCCGAAGATTTCATTACTGGATCTCAAAAGACATCACTCACCGTCTCGTTGTATATTGTTGTTAACTGCATCAGTATCTGTGTCATCAACATTTTTTTTTCTGCAAGAAGAAAAACAAAAGGCTTAAAGCCTTGAACTGTTCCCTCCAAGAAAAAATAAAAACAAGATAAGAGAGAACCAAATTCAAGATCTGATAATTTTGAGATGCTTGGACACACTGTGTTTAACCCCTACGCGCCGGTTGATGAGTATAGCCGCCATGATTCTGGGTGTGGAGCACTGCTGGTTGACATGATCAGCCACAAGCATCTTCCTGCCACCCTTTGAACTCACGACCATTTTCTATAACACCCATAGAGTAGGTAGGTCCTCTAGGTACCCACTGACGCATGGCTCAGTCTGCACACAGCACTGGTAGAGTGCAGTCATGTCTTCATCCTCGTCCTCGTCTGATTCCATCCCACTGCAGGCGGGGCTGATTGCACGATTGACCCCTGCGAAAGTTCTGCCCATAGTGCCGGGGAAAGGGCTGAGTGATGGTGCATTGAATGACACCAAGTCCTCACGGACACTCAGTGAGAGTATTTCTTCCGAGGATCGCCTTCCAACCCCTTCCTGCTCTCAGACGCCTGAAAAGGTTCTCAGACTCCTGCAGGAGGAGGACAGGGCCTTCGGCAGTGATGAGTTCGCTGAGGAAGATGACGTAGATGATCCAGCACACCAGGCAGGTGTGCGTGGAGTTGGCTGTCATCTGGGAAATAAATGCCGACAAGACGTCTCTGCCACTCTCACCACTTGCTCGCCATCATCTCATCCTCGAATGTCAACCTTCACCTCAGCTGAGTATTTCAAAGGTGAAATCACCACAAATGGGCCCATCAGGAGTGGAATTTTCCACACGGGCCCCACATGGTGTTACTTAACAGTAAATGTTTCCCCAGGGAAGGCTCACGTCAGGTGAGTCATCGCCCCCATGGTCTCCCACCTCCCACACCTCTCCCTCTCCTTCCCCCTAACCCTCTGCCCATGGGCATTCGTGTGGGTGTGGATGCGGGTGAGCACGCTTGCAGTAAAAACATGCTGCTCATGGCAAAACGGCCTATTTTACCAGGTATGGGTGAAGTGGATACGTTTGTCTGGGAGGAAGGAGCAGGATTTGAGCCCTCTGTGCCAGTGTTTGATGAGGAGGAGCAGGTGTACAGGTAGATGAGCTTCCCCCAAGGCCCTGGACTATTAGCAACATTTTCAGGGCAATATTCACAACCACCATCATGTAATACCTGGCAACACGTGGAGGTAGGGGAGTTTGTGTGGCTAGCCCTTACCACACTGATGGCACACATATGGAAATGTGTGCTCCATGACTATTGGTGGGTTGATGAACTCGTGGGCACACCTGTCTTCAGTAAGTATATGGCCCGTGACGGGTACCTGACCATCCTAAGGTTCCTCCATTTCAATAGAAATTATAGGTCTTCACCGAACAACAGGTTCTGAAAAATTAGACCCATCCTGACAATGCTCAAGGAGTCATTTTCCAGGGTTTTTTGTCCGTTTCAGAAAGTGGTTATTGACTAGTTGCTAGTGTTATTCCAGGGCAGGCTGGCATTTATTCAGTATGTGCTGTCCAAGCGTCACTACTTTGAGCCAAAATTCTTTGTCCTTTGTGACTGCATAACTGGATATGTGCTCGATGTGATAGTTTATTCGTCTGCGGATGTTGATATGCCTAATGATGATCCTCACGGGGTCTCGGCATCAGTCGTGAAAGTGCTGATGGAAAGGTATTTCAACAAGCACCACATTCTGTACACCGATAATTATTACACAGCCCCGGCTTTGACCAAGTATTTGCTTGAACACGGTACTGGGTCCTGTGAAACTGTCCAGGCAAACAGAAAGAATTTCCCTGTATTCCAAGCAGATACTGAGAAAGGAGTCCTTCTTACCAAGAAATGTGACAAAATTTTAGCCCTTCTCTGGAATGACAAGAGATCGGTTACCATGTTGTCACCAGTACATAAGGGTGTTTTTGAGGAAACAGGAAAAACAGACTACAGGACCGGAGAACCCATGTTGAAGCCAGATGCTTTCAACAATTATATCAACATGCGGCTTGTTGATAAATCGGACATGCAGTTTGGTGAATTTGATTGTCTACATTAGTCCTGCAGGTGGTGCACCCTCTTGATATCACCTTCCTGAACTGTTTCATACTGTTCAAGGAGCTTGTCAAGAAACCTTTCTCTCTACAAGAGTTTGAAAGAGAGCTTGCACATGAACTCCTTGAAGAGTATTCAACTGCACAGGTGCCAGGTGCTAGGCAGGGGACAGACAGTGCCTATAGTGAACAGCCTAAGCTATGCTGAGTATTTCCGGTAGCATAGGCTTGTAAAGACTGGCTGTAACACAGCAGGTCGTCAGGCATACAGGCGGAGCCACGTCTGTAACACCACCAAACGCTGTCCCCCAGCACGAAAAGAGACAGCCTACCACCCCTATGGCTAAATGTTCTTGCGAGTATCACTCCGAGCATGATTACTGAGCAGGTGTGTGGGAAAATGTAAATAGTATACAGGGATGCACAAGTGTGTTGTTTTTTTAACCAGAAATGAAATGTTAGATATTTTAAATTATATCTAGTTAGTGCTATGATATAAGTGTTTTATAATTAGTTCAACAAGTGCAGTGCAACAAGTGTTACTGTTTATGGTTATTGGTGAAACAATTATTGGAAATACTTTGAGCTAGCCTACCTGTTACATGAATCAAAACCACTTGTGAGTGGGCCAGTGAAAATTACCTGGTTGGCTATAACTAAATTTTTTCCCTCATTGCTCAGAAAATAGTGCTGAATATGTGAGCATAAGTGTATTTGTGATGTGAGGTACAAATAATGTAAGTTGTGTATAACATTTGTAATATTTTCACGATGCTCCTGATTAGTACGAATCAGTCTGAATTATAGTACAAGTAAATACCTCATACTCAACCATACTGTGTGAAACAGCCACAGCATTTACTTGTCAAAGTGCCATTGCCCGTAATTGTGATATCAAGTGCAATTATAAGTGTCGTAGTAGAGGGAAATTATTATAAATGATGCAAGAAGTGTGGAGAAAATCAAAGAGCTATTCTTTTCCCACGCACCTATGGGGCATAGTGGCAATATGAAACGGGTGGAAAACCCTACGGGGAGCCATATGGACAGGGTGATGACTCATCCTTACAACGGTGAGTAAGGAAAAGTCAAAGAGTGAGTGGAAATTTCCACATTCCTTCCAAGGATGCCCAGTGTTACAATCACCTCTCCGGTCAGTGCTGCCATCGCTAGCCAGCAAGTCCAAGGTCACTGCCAGTTGCGTGCTCTAGCCTGCCTAAGCATGTAAAACCAGTCATCTTCAATTCATCCTTACTCATCGACGAGACCACCTGGAGACCTCAGGAAACATTTATTTGAAAGAGGAAGATTTGGTGAGTATTATGTATACTTATTTTTTCTCTAGCTTAAATAGTTCGGCAGATATTAGGGTTTGAATTAAGGGTATTTTTTCCAAATCCTGGGAAATTCCCCGTAAGGAGTAGTGGGCGATGGCAGGTAACCCCTGGTGGATGGGGGTTAAAATACTGGAGATCATAGGCAATAGGAAATACAGAGGAAGACAGTATCAGAGTTGACCAGTTGCATACGTGAAGGGCTGGAAGTAATGGTTAACTCTTGCATTAGCGAGTTGAGCAGAAGAGGGATGAATGTTTGCTAATAGATGAGCGCTACGTCTGCCGTAGTGGTGGAGGGATACTAGCACACAATCCAGAGGAGCAGTGACCATTGAAATAATGATAGATATGAGATAAAGATGTAATGATGCAGAGAAGAGATAGAAGTTAAAGAGAGACAGTAAGAGGAGGAGCGTTTATGAGACAAAAAGCCTTTGACTCCAACTTGTTAACCCGCCAAGTCCCACCGACGTACGATGCACGTCGCTACTTTTTTTCCGCAGACAGACCCACTGACGTGCATGGTACGTCACTCAAATGCATGCCCATTCTGTGCACATTTTTCAACATTTGTGGGTGATTTTTGGTAGGCTTATGTGGGAGACATTCCTCTACCTGCTGTCAAGTGGGGATACTGCCTGGACCCACCTAACCCCCCTCCCCCCTCCCCCCCACACTGGGCAATTCACCTGTTAGCAGTAACCTGGCCAGTAAACGTATGTTGCCTCACGGTCTCTCCAATGACGAAATTCACGGTGAAAGTGATGCCTGAGGTGGAGGACAAAGAAGCTAGAGGTAGAAACAAACAGAAGTGATGAGGTGGTAATGTTGTAAAGGAAGGTGCCATATACTGGGGTTTTGGGTGAGTGAACAATGCTTTTATCGCCTATATTATTGTGTCAAAACCAACATAGACTTGTATTACACATAAATTCGTACCAAATAAATAAATAAATACGTAATTTAAAGTGGCTTGAATTAGTTAACCCTTCCATAGTTCGTATTTTTTAGCCAAGTACCCTGAAAAAGAAGGAAAACGTAAGGTTGAATGACACCTGTATCAACATTTTTAAGCTCAGGAGAGCGATTTTTGTATGAATTTTCGATGTTTCTTACCCAAAGCGGAGGTTTGAGCCAAAAAACAAAAAGTCGAAAATCGGTTGGGATCTGGAGGTAGGCTGGGTAAAAAACCGGTCGGGGCTGGGCAGGTTAAGAAAAGCTGTATGTGGGGAGCTTCTCCACACTTGAAAATTGTACTCTACACAGGAGCAGAAAAAAAAAAGAAAAAAAACGTGTATGAAGTCAACAACTGTGCAAAGGTAAAGAAGGCACGGGGTCGGCTTAGGACACCTAATCTCTTGGAAGCAAATTTTACCAAAGAGGTAATTTGACCTTTCTAAGATAAAATCCCGAGAGAATAAAATCCCAAGTATTTTTTAAAATGATGCAGAATCCTATTGGGTATTGTTAAAAATTAGGGAATATTCCTCTGGTAGATTTTGACAGGCCAAAAGATGTAGAAACTGTGTTTTTGATGCATTAAAAATATCAAGACTCCTTTTACCCCAGTCATAGATATGAGCCAAGTCAGATATTAGGTGTGCAACAGCCTCATCTCTTGTTCATTGATGTAACTGTCGAAATGGACACTGCAAGTAGTGGATGGAAAGGTGAAGGATGGAGTCATCAGCATATGTATGAGTGGGGTTAGATGTACAGCTTGGAAGGTCATAGTTGAATAGAAGGAAGAGTGTTGGTGATAGGACTGAGCCCTGAGGAACACCACTATTGATAAACCTAGGAGAAGAATAGTGGTCATCTACAACAGAAGTTCTAGAACGACCAGAAAGGAAGAATTGAAACAGGAAGTGGGCAGTCTGAAACTCAAAGATTGTTACAAAGCGAGATTTGCCAGAAGTTTCCCGATGTTTATGGTAGGCTAGTTCTGGTATCGGTACGATCAGAATTGCCAGTCTGCCTGCTGTTTGTAAGCGTAGTTGTTTCGTAAGTTATGCATTAATTTTTATGCTCTTTTTTTCTATACGGTTTTATTTACGTGATTATTTTTTGAATTATGTAATTTAATTCGTTTGGTAAATTATTTAGTGTTATGTAGTGTAAGAAAACTTTAGCATATTTTGATGTCTCTTTTTTGGTAACTGTGTTGCTAGGGGCAGGTTAGGACCAGCACATTCCAGAACTGTGGAGAAGTAGATCATTCTTGAACAATGAAAGGTTAATTATCTGGTGCTGCCTTCTGAAGGCGTCTTATCGCCACAAACACTGATCTGAGAAAATGTTTATTAAATTTCTATCTCAGTGACCTTTGAAGGAAGATTATTAGACGCTTCAGGCACCGGTGGGAGTGTTGCCATCTAGATGGACCTTTATTTCAGTATCCATAGAAAACAATGTCTCGCCACGGGCGGGCTAGGAGGAGAAGAAAAGAAGAGCACTTATGAGTAATGGCATCACTCCCCCTTCCCGCCGTCAGCTAATCAGTCTGTCAACATAAATGATATGTGGTGCTCCATTCATCATTCAAATATTTCTCACTATTGCGGTTACTATTTCCCAGCTTCTTCCCCAACCACTGCCAGCTTCTTCCCTGACCATTCCTAGCTGATCAGTGTTTGTGGCGATAAGACGCCTTCGGAAGGCGGCGCTTGATATAAGGATGAGGTATGAGACAAGAACAGGTGTAGTTGGGCCTCGGTCAGTTTGAGTGAAGTTTAGGTGGTTGTCAGTGCAGTGTCAGTGAAGTTTGTATAGTTTCGGTACTTGTGAAAACAGTGAAGTGTAATAACAGTGAAGTGTTGTCAAGCATTAAATGTGAAGTGTCGTCAAGTATTAAGTGCAACTGCAATTACTAAAGTTGGTATAGCTCCAGTGCTGGTGGGAATAGTGAGGTGAAGTTAGCAAGCATTAAGTGGAATTATTTGGAAAATAAAGACAGTGAACTTTAAGAAGCAAGTGTTTATTTTCGCCTCAGCTGATCTTGTGTGCTGTACACCTAAAGGCTGACCATAGGAAGAACGACTCACTGGGGAATGTCCTTCCTATACTGAACTACCGCTTTAGGAGCCTGTGGCAGTGTGGGGACTGGGACGTAACAAGTTTTATGCCAGACTTCATCAAAAGCCTTTGATATGTCAAGTGCAATGGCAAAGTTTCACCAACGTCCCGAAAGGAGGATGATCAGGAGGATGAAAGGAAAGTGAGAAGATCGCCAGTGGGGCGTCCCTGGTGGAACCCATACTGATGATTGGAAAGAAGGTTCTGATAAGAATGATGCTTTAAATTATCTTGTTAAGAACAGATTCAAAACTTTAGAAATACAGGTCTTTAAAGCAACTGGGCAATAGTTAGAGGGCTGGGAGGGGTCACCCTTCTTTGAGACCGGCTGAATGGGAGCAAACTTCCTTTTAGGGGGAGAGGAACAAGTTGGCAGACGGCGGTAAAAGAGTTTATGTAGGCAGGGTGTAAGCACAGAAGCAGTTCTTGGGGACGACAGGAGGGACCCCATCAGATCCACATGCCTTGATAATACTGAGGCCAGTGATGGCAGAAAACACATCAGTTGAAGTAATTTCAATGTCAGCCATGAGGAAGTCAGAGGGAAAAAAGTGATGGGGGAAAAAACACTGGAATCGTCTAAAGTTAAACTGGAGGAGAAAGTCTGCGCAGAGAGTTCTGCTTTATCAGCAGAAGAAACACAAAGTCATCAGAGAGGAAAAGAGGAGGGAAAGACGATGCAGTAAAGTTGTTAGAAAGGTTTTTGGCAACGTGCTAGAAGGAGCAGCAAGAATCTGAGTTGGAAAGTTCAGGTCATTTAGTACGAATGAAATTATTTCTAGCAGAGCAAAGGACAGGCTTAATATGATTACGGGCAGAAACATAAAAGAGGCCGTCTCCTTGTTGTGGACAGTGCTGGAACATGCATGATTAAACCATTTTATGTATTTTTTTTTTATTAGTCGCAGGATAAGGAAAAGGAATATATTCCTCCATGCCTGAGAGAATATGCTTCGTAATGCTAAGGGACAGTCAGATGGCTCTCGGCCTTGGAATCTATAATCATTCCAGGGAAAATCAGAGAAGTACTGCCTGAGGGCCTCACAGTCAGAAGCAAAGTGCCAAAGCTGCCGCTTCCTGGGATGGTCCATAGGTCTTACTGGAGTGATTGGACGAGTTATGGTGAAAAGGTTGTGACTGTAGGAGCCCAATGGAGAGAAAAGATTAACAGCGTAGGCAGAAAAAGCTGCTCTAGGTCATTAAGGCTAGAAAAGATGTAGGCTTGCTCACCAGATGGATCAGTGAAAGGAGAGCCAAAGGTGGTGATGAGTATTAAAATCACCTAGAATGGAGATAGACAAAGAAGTTGGTAAGATGTGATCCATCTTAGATGTAAGATAGGCTAGTCAAAGAATTAATAGTCAGTTTAATTAGGAGATAATTAAACAGCACAGATATATTTAGTCAGAGAATGATAGTGTAGCCGAAGCCAGAGTCGAGAATTAAAAAAAAAAGTTCAGGAACACGAGAGTCAGTAAGGAAGAGAGGGTGAGGTTTAGAAGAAGAGAGGTGGTCTTCAACAGAGAGGAAATTAGAGGAATGGCCGTGAATGTTCCAGAAATGAAGAAGTGAGACAGACAATGGTTCCAAGAGTCTCTCTTGGCAGTCACCTGGAGAGGGAAGGATGGTAGAGGCTTTTATGGTCCCCCTCCTCCAATGGGGACTCCGAGGCTGGGTGTAGAGATGCCATTTTTTTTTTTAATTTAGACTCTAGAGGAAGTGTGGTGTGTAATATGCATGTAGTTGGTACTGACAGTTGGAAGAAATTGTAGAGGAGAGTATGCTGGCCTGGTCTCTGTCTTGCTGAAACAACGAAAAAGTTCAGCAAAGGAGGATGGTCAGAAGCTAGTCCCAAGAGCTGATGAAACGGGAGCTCCAGCTCTCCCTATCATCATCATTCCATCCACCTTGGGAGTACCGCCCTGCTCGACTGATACCGGCACATTCTGCTTCCTGTACTCACTGTACAGTAGCTCCCAAAAGTATCATTAAAGTGTGGTGCGAAGAATGGCAAAATGAACAGAATGAAACATTATTCCCGGCCACTTGCCGTCTCGGTAAGGTTACCATAGTAGGTGGTACTGCTAATTAGCAAATCAACGGCACTGTGTGACTGCAAACATCCATCAACTTGTAAATGGTAACAGTTCAGTAATATTTATACCTCTGTGTTAAACAATATAACCCATTACACACATTATGTTGTGATAAATGCATCTTGGGAAACATAGTAACTGCGGCGGGCAAGTTGCCATGGTCGAATATAATGTGACTGTGATGGACTGAGTAGTCATGTTCGAATATAAGTGAAGGAATGAATTCTCCGAGCTAGACCTATATTAGACCATATAGCCCTGATAGGGTGATGAGTGCGCTAACTTTCAGCTGAGTAGCTACTCGGGTGGGGAGCAAAATCACTACCTCACGGTCCTGAGCTACGCACGCCACTACTGAGTCACCCAGCCCCCCTTGAATATAAGGGGAACTCAGACTATTAAAAAGCATGATAAAAATACCCATCACAATTCTTTCGTTATCACAACTACAAATAGATTACCAATGCAGAGGTTAATAATAGCCTATAGGGTCTGCATGTCGGACAATTTTAACCACATCATTATTTATACATACTACCCGTATGTAGCGATATCTCGGTTTCGGAAGGTATTGTGGTGTGGTGTTTCGTTACGTGAATGGCACAGCTTCATAGTAGGTGTCGTGGCTACAAAGTTCTGGATGCAGGCGGTGGATACACTGGTTATTAGATGAATAAAAGGAGCCCCCCAAAGTGTGTTTAACCCTATATTACATATATATTACATATATAATGTCCAATATAACAATGAACCTCGCATGTCACCTCCACAATACGGCTCGTGCATCAGTGACAAGTGAGTTTACTGTCTTTACATTTCGTTCACCTCTACCTGCCTCTCTAATATTTTTGTGCTTTCACGTTATACTGGGTGTTATATGCCTTCCAGTCATAATCACAGATAATATATAAACACTTTCTCAAAATATATCAATTCTGGGAAAGCATGTATAATATTTATCTAGTGACGATAGCCTTGTGCTGACACTCGTGAAAGCATTACAGATGAACCATAGAAAGAGTAACAGTGCCTATGTTAAAACTAACTAGTCTTACTACGTCATCATAACATCAAATATACCTACTGTATATATGACAAAGTGGTTAATATTACATTAGAAAGAAAACAGTATATAAAATATACAGGTGTATGGCAACCACCCACCAGCATGCAGGGCTACCAGTTTTGTTGCCACTTCACGCAACACGTGTCAGATACATCGTCCATTGTATTAGAATGTATAGCACTTTATTTTAACGATAGTTTTGGGAGCTACCGTACATTACCATCTCACTATAAAGTTGTCTCGGAAGGGACATAATTCTGCAAAAAGATACCTGAGAATTTTCTACATATGAAATGCTGTAACAACATGGGTCTAAATTTCAACTCTTACGGAGGCACAGCTGCTGATAATTACCCGATGGGCGAAATACAGTATTCATCCGTAAGCTCATCAGGAACTGTAGCTCCAAAGCAGATGCCATTTCGACCAATGTTGATGTAGTTTTCTTTTAACTGACAATTCACTCATCTGCCATTTACCAAAGTTAAATTCTTTCCTCCCGAGACTCCATTTATATTATTAATAATACTAAAGTGTGATACAGGACACCACATTAACCCCCTCAGTCAGATGATATGTTTTCGTAGTTCGTTCTTGCAGCTGGAGAGCCGGCTGGATGTGGAGAGGTAAATAAAGGCTGTATTTAACCCCAGCATTTCGAAAAGTTTATTCTGTATTAAAAAAAAAAAATCTTCCGATGATGAGTAAGAGAGAGAGAGAGAGAGAGACGACATCCTAGTAATGAATATGATACCCCTTCAGTCCGATGACAAATTAATCTCTTCACTCAGATGACCAATTTTTCATCTTGTTTAAGCTACCTTCCAACAATCTGTTCAAATCATTTTATTCAGCTTTAGTAGTGAAGGAACTGGATGACACTGAACATAACCCCTCCAGTTCGAAAAGAATCCCCAAGCTGAAAAAATCGTCTGAGGTTGGAAAAACAAATAATTAAATTCTGTACGTCACCGGATTGCTGTGATCATTTCTATTCTTGGCGTCTTCAAACCTTTTCATTCAGCGCAAAATAAATAAATAAATAAATAAATTTCCATTGTGTTGGAAGGCTTAGTGAAGGCTGTATGTAATTCCTCATGTTATGAAATTTACGCATAAGCATAACAAAATCGTCTGTCGATAGCTAGAAGTAAGAAGTATTGCATCTTCGAGGTGAGCGGGTTAAGGGTATGTAATATTGGTGTGTGTGTGTGTGTGTGTGTGTGTGTGTGTGTGTGTGTGTGTGTAGGAAAGTGTGGGGTGTTTCAGTCTCAGAGGTGAAGGTCAAGTTATTCCTCTTGGTTCTGGACCAGTGACTAGACTGATGCGGTTTCTTTTCATCCCCTCTTTCTCTCCTTCTTTCTTTCTTTCTCTCTCTCTCTCTCTCTCTCTCTCTCTCTGTTTATCTATTTATCTTTCTATCTATCTGTCTGAATGTCTGCCGTCTGTCTATATCTCTATCTCTCTCTCTCTCTCCCCACATTTTTTATTCACGTCTTAGTTCCTCCTTTCCATCAGTTTTTCCTCTATTCTCTTTCTTTTCTCTCTCCCTTTATTCCTTCCACATTACCCTCCTCCTGTTTCTTACTTCCCTTCTTACTTACCCACAGTTTATTTCTTTCATTCTTCCTCCCTCTCTTATCATCTTTCTGTCTGCCTGCCCTCCTGTCTATCTGTCACACTCTCTCTCTCTCTCTCTCTCTCTCTCTCTCTCTCTCTCTCTCTCTCCCCTTCTCCCTCAGCCCACTCTTCCCCATACACCTACCCCGCCTGATCCAAATAGCAGGCCAGGTCCGCCCATAATGTCCCAGGGCAGCTCTACTATCTACATAACTCCTGCATCTCATTATCAGCTGCCGGGGTGGGCCCAAATCCAACGCTCTCATAATCCTGCCACGGGTTCTGATCAAGGTTATAAGAAGGTTGCCGTATATTTGGACGGAATTATAACTTCTCCCTCGCTAGGTTAATTTGCCTGTAGCGGTCTGCCCTGTCGATGGTTCAATATTGATAATAATGGTGATTCTACTGTTCCTGGGAGAGGGAGGGTGGGTGGGTTTCGGGTAAGGTCTGGGAGAACAGCATCATTGCACCCACTTCAACAGCAGCCGTCCCTGGTTAGGTTAAAAGTGGAAGTTTAGCTGAAGAATAAGTTTCTTTTCAGCTTTTGTTTTGATATGAGTGGATGTCCTTAAATCACATAATATCTATGCTACTCTATTTTCCCTCTCAGCCCATGCTCAGTCGTCACCTTTTTCTTTCCATCATCATCACACGGCTTCAGTGCGTCTTCTGAACCTTGTCTCTCTGATATCTCCACCCACACTCTGCTACGCACATCTCGCAACGTCCATCACATAACTAACCAAAACACTCAAGCGTTAAGGTAATGGCTTACCTGAGTTTTGGTTTATGTTTTATATCTGAGGAAACTAAGCACTGTTAAGGCCTCAAACGCCCATTAATTACATCTGTCTACTCGCCACAGTTTTCTGTCATCAACAAAACAAAGCTCAGTCTTTTATCATCTCTCAGTATATTCGGTATCCTGTATCTTTTGTTGTGATCTATCCTTGGAATATCATAATACGCCTCGTGCAAAATAAACTTCTCAGAGACTGAGAAAAAATAAGCGTCATAGATACTCCTCAATGGAGAAAGTTATCTAAATTGAACAGAGGTAAAGTTGCATAAGTTTCGTGAGTAAATCAAGCAATTAAATCCCCTAACTCACCTACAATCACCTCTCATATACTAGCTAGTTCCCTAAGATTTGGTCAAATCAATAAGGTCACTTAGCTATATAATGAGTCGAACAACAAGATGACGACGGGCGTGCTGTTTCGGTCTTTCCTGGGGAATCAGGCGTCCTTGCGGTGTATGTACAAGCAGTTTAGCGCAGCTACTGACGGAGTGAAATCTGCTCAAAAAGTGAGCAAAATGGCGAGCTTCGATGATGATGATGATAAGATTTGTACGGGCTCAGGGTGGAGAGCCCGTAAGTGACAGGCTCATAGGAAAAGATAAAGGGGAGCGTTGTCTGCACGGCGGCAGACGGACGCAGACAGAAGGAAGGAAATCAAGAAAGCGGCGCTATGACTAGCGAGGCGGAGGGTAAGAGGAAACAGGAAGCGGTGATGATGATGATGATGACTGAGCGAGGTCTTCGTAAAGAGGCAAGTCTCCCGAGTCGCGAAGGGTGGATGGACAGCCTAACTTCTCAATAACTTTGCCGAACAACTCCGAAAAAGATCGCTCGATCTCGGCCACGATGAGGTCGGAAGTAGCCGATCCGAGTGCTGAGCAGGCAGGAGTAGGTGGTGAGGGCAAGGTGGACTGGGACCCAGCAGGTGAAAGAGCAAGGGCAGCCTCAGACAAAGAGGGAGAAGCTGAAGGTGTAGCAGCTAATGAGAGGCCCACACACTCAGCAGAAGGCGACTGGGGGGAAGGGTCCTCAACGTTTCGATGTTCAGACGGAAGTGGAGTGGTAGCCCATTCCCCCTCAGCTGCTGACGGCAGCGGGTGGAACTCAGCGACGGTCGTAATTATATCAGTATCCACGTCCGTGGTCGGTGCCGGGTCAGAGAGCGAAGAGCCAGTTGCCCTGTTGAGAGGGCCATCCTGTCGCAGTAGTTTCCGCGGTGTAATGCGAGGCCGAGGTGGAGGAGGCCGTGACTGTGGCTGTGGGTGAGACTGCGGCCGCCGGGGACGACTCTGCTGCTGGGGGGTGGGACGTGCGTTGCCAGCAAAGCTCCGAGGGATGTCAAGGCGCGGAAGCCCGTTCTCCTCGAAAATTTGAGGGAGGAGAACGCGCAGAGCCGCCTTGTCATCCCCACAAAAAGCCCGAGCCGTCGCAACACACATCGCAACAATGGTGTCTATCTACACAGAACACCCAGGACCCGAAGGCCGGTGCTTCTGGGCCGCGGGGCGCCGCCGTGCACAACACCTCCCGGCCCAGTGACACCCCTAGCCTCAGGACCCTTCGGTACTGATGGAGACTAAACTCCACCGTCTCACCCTCACCGAGAGAGTGCCGAAAATGCCGTGGATTCGGTGCAACGATCCCGAGTCTGTGTACGAAAACATCAGCACCGGTGTCCCGACGCTTGATGAATCCATATCCAGACTTCACGTTGTACCAAACCACGGTGCCAGTGATCTTAGTGGCTACCGACGGCCTGGAACTACTGCTGGATGCCCCCCTCAACGGGTCGAAGGCGGTAGCAGTGTCAGAAGAGTTAACTGGCATGCTGTCAACTGGCTTGGCCGAAAGCAGCAGCAGTAAAAAAAAAAACACTATTCACGAGAGCGGGGAAGAGATGTTGCTCCTGCTGCTGCCGGGACCGGCGAGCTTCATTGTCCCTCATAGGAAAGAAGAGTTGCCAACTATTGCTTAATTAGAAGTCAAATACAGCTAACTTACTCCGTAAAATATACAAGGTGAATCTAACTTAATCTAATCTTAGTTTTAATTAAACTAAACAAAATATTCCCCTTTTCTACAGATAGATATACTGTATATATATATTAAAACTGGCCTCCCGTTTGATCGTGGGCTTTTTCATCCTTACCACGTCATCCACGCAGGCGCAGTTTAGGTCAATGGAAAATTCCCTTGTTTTTACATGTATGTACATAGTTGTCTACCAGTGTTAAACGCAGTAGCATTTAATTTATTAATAACAAGAATTAACAGAACGTAATCTCTGGGTTTTTTAAACTTCTCAAGTACGTTTTCTTCTGCCCTTTAACGATCGACAACTAAAGTAAAAAGCACAACCGCTCGGGGGGAAATATTTCCCACAGCCTTAGTGTGCTGAACTGACTCATACTTTCTTTAATACTGTAAAGTTGCTGACTCCGTACAAGGGTCTTATTGACCCCTTTGGGGGGGTTCATCAAATACATTTGCGTGGATTAATTCTGATTACTGGGGGAGGGTGAGATGATTTTTGAAACTACAGAGTAAGGTGTAGAGAGAAGAGAGGGCCATAACCAAGGGAAGGGAGATGACACAGCTGCGTGTGTATAACCTTATTAGAGCAGCAAAATGTCAAATTAGGTTGCACAAAGACAGGAAATATAGCACAGTTCGTTTCTTGTTGCCTAATCTGGCACCACTGCATCATCACATTAAAGCTCATTTTGAAAGCTTGGATTGCTACGTCGGATCAATTTAGATTTTCTGATTTGTATTTGCGGTACTTTCAGTTTCAATTTAATTAAGTAACTGCATTTACACTGTTATGTTATTGTTGTTGCTGCAACCCCAGACTCATCTCGTTGTGAATCTGCGGTTGTAATAAAAACAAAATGGAAATGCAATTATAATAAAATGGGATATTATTGGCAAGACTGCATTATTCTGAGGATAACACTAATTTTAGTTCTCCATTCTTTCTTGGTTACTTGAATAGTAGGAGGAATGATTACATAGGGTCTCCTCTTCTGGTCTGCTTGTAGGGGGCATTATCCCTTAATCCCTGCAGACTCTATGTCCATGACCACATGCAACAAATCTAAACTAGATAAAGTCAAGTCTCTTCGTCTCATCAGTTCCTCTTCTTTCAGTGACTCCCTTTAAACTCTTTCTCATCGCACTATGCTTCATCTCTCTCCTCTACTAATGCTGATGCACTGCCTTCTCCATCACGGTGGGCACGAAGTACCTGTCAATCTACATACACTCATTCCTTTTCTGTCCAACTTGTAATACAAGAATCTCAGTCTTTCACATACGAGTACATCTCTGGATCTATCCTCCTCAGTCACCGTCAGTCAGTGTGACAAATTAAGTCAAAGTGTTGTCCTTTGTTCAACTTTCTCTGTAATTATCAACGTACGGACTCCCAGCCATTGGTTCTCTCTTGTTGCCTATAGATTACATAATTTATTACTTTCCGCCTGTTGTCCCGAATCATAATCATGGCACTTCAGTAATGCAGAACAAATCACCTTTGACCCTTTGACGTGTTTGATTCATCTGCTCCCTTTGACGTGTTTGACTGGTGTGCTCAAATCAAGCTAGTTTTTTTTCTCCCTCTCATTTATCCTTCCATTGTCTTCAATTTTAGTATCATCTCAGCCAGGATGCCGCGTCAGGTAGTAGACAAACAGATAGATAGATAGATAGGCTGATACAAATGGGCATCAAATAATTAGCAGATAGACAAATGGCCAGACAGACCGAAAATGACACTATTTCAAACATAACTTTCAGGTTCCTGTTACTCACTCTATACTGAATAAAACTATCTGGCGTTAATCTAAAGAGAATACTAGGGTTGGTTTGACCATTAGAGGATTAATTCAATGTTCATTTTCATTTCCGTTTTTCTCACAACCCATTTCCAGCCTTTCGTCCTTTTATCGTCAAACATTGTTGGTGCCCTTAAATTATATTAACTTTCAGCTACTGTTCTTCGGTGAATGGTCTCACCTGTTTTGTTTCTTGTAAACGTATTTCCGCTTTCATTCTTTTTCCCCTTCAGTTCGTTTCTGTTTTTAGCCTTTCATTTTCTTTTATCTTCGCACAGTTTTGACAAAGAAAAAGTGCATTAAATTTGACATATTGCCTTTTTTTTTTTCAATTTTGTTCTAAATTCAAACCACTTTCATTTCTCAACTTTTTAATTTCCCTGAACTTTTGTAAATTTCATCATTTATTATCACCGAATCGTCATAGTTTCCCAGCCATCAGAGAGTGATATATTTAGCTGAAATTAAATAAAACCACGTCCTTTCAGTTACACTCTTCCTACTTTCAGGGGTTAGAAATACTCTCCTTTAATCCATTCAGTACAAAGATATCCCATTTACTGTAATCCTGTTATCAGTAATATTAGATATCTTATAGAACTGAGCAAAAACCTCTCATAGTAAAGGGATTAAGGTAATAATGTCCATCACATTTGTCATTACTAAATCGTATTGTTCCTCGTCTTCTTTACTTTTTCACACAGATGGCCTCTGTTAAATCAAATTCTTGCCACCACCATCAATTTCATCTAGTTTTGGAGAGCCCCTTAGTAATGAAGGGGCTAATAAAGTCTATGTATATAACACCTCCAGTTCGAAAAGTCTTTCGTAAGCTGAATAAAATAGTCTGGAGACAGCAAGACCAAATAAGTTTTATCTACAATAAACACTATGCCTTCTTTCAAAGTCATTGCTAATTCTCTCGCTTTGAAAGGTTTTTCCATCAGCTAAGTAAGATCACCTAGTGCTACAATGACTAAAGAAAAAGAAAATCCTTGTGCTGAATGGGTTAAACAGTAATATTTTTATATTAAATGCTATCCTTTCTGTTTATTCGACTTGGTGCTACATAGAGAAGAACAAGTATGTTTGCACATAAGTCTCAGGCTCTAAGGTCATATTTTTAACAGAATAAAATTTTCTGATGCTTGCTGGGATAGAATTCAAGGCTTATCCCGAAGATGGGAGAGTTAGTTAAGCCTACGTAAACGTTGCCAGTTGGGTTGAGAAACTTTTGGTGATTTGCGTATTCGATTTTCATGACTGGTACATTGATTGCCCGATTCGATATCTTTCTTTCATTCTGTTCCTAGATAGAGCTCATGAGAGTTCACTCTCTCTCTCTTTAGTATAT
>JAGKTI010014362.1:0-21752 GCA_018397915.1 Birgus latro
CCCCCCCCAGTTCATTTCTTTCTGCATTGTTGTCAATTAAGTAATTGGATGGTCCACTTGGAAAAGTCTTTTCTTCTAAAGTGAAGTATTCTAGATAAAAGCGAGTGTGTTTTATGTTGTCGGATTTCCTAACATACAGGGTATTGCAAACTCCATGAAATTTTAAATAGAATCATTCTTGTGCAACCGATCATATACTTAATTATGTTAATTTATGTAACCCTTTGGAAAATTAGGGTGAATATACTAAATCTAGAGTAATCTTTGGTGATAAGTTGTGAGCCTGGGAAATAGAGCCGCGAGTCCGTTAGAGGCCGTGGTTAATGCAAGTCACACCTGAATTTGAAATATTCTTTCTCTTTATTGGTGTACTTCGAGTTAAGTTAAGAGGTCAAGTTATATGTATAATTAATGTATGTAAATTATTGATCGGGCATACAATTCATGTGTGCAATATTATCAACATCTTGTTGAATGTGAAAGCCCAAGGATCTTATCAATGGTGGAGTTCACTCGATTAATAAGCTTTGTACCATGATATGTGAGTCAGCCTGTTTTATTTTCTGTGGAGAAGAGAACATTATTTTTCTCAGTTATTCTGGAGGAATCAGAAACTGGAGTATAACTGTGTACTAGTTTCTATTGTTCGAGGGTTAATTTTATTTTATGTATGTTAAGGTTAGTAAATCATAGATAATTATTTTTCTCAAGTGTTTGATCTAACTCCTCTGGGAAGTTTGACTGTGAGATCGGGTGGCCCGCAAGGTATGTTACTATCTATTGGATTCATGCACTCATGCTACCCTGATTTCTGTATCTAGGCCTCAGTGTCCCATCTTTCACTGAACGGGACTAATAACTTCTTTCCCGGCAAATGCTGGGTGGTGGCAGCCTACCAAAATTACTTCTACTTCTACCTGTTGGTATTTCTTCATAGTGGTAATAAATTTACGAGGCCTTCCTCAAAAATTCTAGGATCTCTTCCTCGGTAGTAATCAGTAAAAATCTAATAAATACATATAGACAAAATTCTAACCGTTACACTGGTGTCAAAAGCGGTGTGATAGATAAAACTTCTTCACTTTAAGGGAACCTAAAATTGTCGCCCTTACACCAGTACCCTGGGTCCTCAGTCACCCCGGGAGTTGTCCCAAACACCAGGGCGCGACTTACCTGTGGGTGAGACCTCTCCGAGCCTCCCCCAGACTCGACGTCAGGCCCGTCTCCTGGCTCTCTTCAGGCCGAGCCCCTAGTCCCATGACTACATGTGGGGTCCTGTCCAGGGGCGCATCACTCTGCCCTTCCTACAGATGGAGGAATCAACCTGCGGCCCACCAGTGATAGTGAAGCGAGTGGACTTTATTTGTGTGTGTGCTTTCTAGACCCAGATATATGTGTGCATTAGTTTATACCATGCGAGTGATTCCCTATAGTATATTCTAGTGATAAGTGACCAGGAGCCCAGTGTAAGATTAGACAAGCCTAATAGTAACTTTGGCCTAATTTATATCCCGAGTGGAGTCCGGCACATCCCCCAGTGAATGAAATGCCACAGTGAGGAACAGAACAATAATATTATGCCAACTGTGCCATTCCTCTGTTTATTAAAACTCTCCCTCCCTAGTGCACAGGCACGCAAGTGAAACACCTCAGTGGCTAACAGAAGGAAAAGATATTCTTATCGTGCCTTCCACTCGTGTATTAAACCTCCACCCACCCCAGTGTTAAGGCACATTAGTTAGGGTATGTCTGGGCATCTCCAAATGTCCCGCGAGAATACCGCAGTCCCCCCTTCTGCGATCACTGCACAGCCGACTTTACCCGAGATAGACTTCTGGCCGGCTGAGTATCTATAACACAGGTATTAATGTAATTCACATACCCATACCGTCCAGTGCTATACGAGATTGGGAAATTGTAGTATATTCATTCCTGTGTCCTGAATCATAAGTGTATTTTATGTGCCATATGTGCTGGGTAAATACCATACTTTCTACCAGCTAGTATAGTGACAGATTTCCAAACAAGTAAAACCTTGTGTTGAGTTGTTAACCCATCCCTGGCAAACCCAGCATCTAACATATTTGTTGATGTATTATTGTCTCAGGGAAGATATTTGTAATACATGTGTGTAACAGTCACTGCCTTGTTTTTGTGTCCAGTCCTCATCCTTTAGAGTTACCGACCCGGTCTAGAATAGGAACCTGCTGTAGCCTGCATATTTGAGGGCGAGAAACCGACCCACAAATACGTAGCATAACAGAAAAAAAATCCAAAATTTGTCGGGATGGGGGGGGGGGGCAGTGGTGGAAAATTGGCCGGGACGTGACGGGTTAACCCATTATAATGAAGCTGCCGCATTAACCAGTTCTCTGGACTGACCTCAACTTGCTTACCATCTATGAGCCCAACTGAAATGCCCAACTGGCGGAGCACCCCTGACACCACCACCCCAGGAGGAGGACACAGGGAGATGACACTCATCCTACGAGAGGGCCACGGGGAGGTTGACAGGTGCTCCGCACTACATTGCCCCATTTCACCTATGATCTTATGCCCCTCTTACCCCCAGCCAGACTCCTTGGGGGTGGATTGACTTGGTGCACTACCCTCCAACAAGAAAAATACTTACCAGACTCGGGGTGGGACTGACCCTCACGCAGTCCCAAGTAGGCCCTCGGATATAGAGTCCACTGGGCCTGAGGCTAAAAGTGGGAGAGACCACCAGTCATCAAAAACCTACTACACCCCAGGGGAGCAGCGGCGCAGTAGAGGCCACAGGACCTTCTTACACCACCTGCCATAGGGAGCAGGCATTTCGGCACGTCGGCCAGATGATCCTTGCCTGTCTTCTCGAGGAGGGTAGTGGAGCCCATGTAGAGTCCACCGGACCTACAGAGGAAGAGACCACCGGTCGTCCCCCAGCCGCGACTTTCCCCTGGCAGCAGAACAGTAGAGTCCACCGGACCTGCCGCGGGAGTCAAGAAGTCCGCCGGACTTCCTCCTCCTGCTGTCCCCAGGCCGAGTGGTCCCCCAACAGAGTCCTCCAGATCTGTCAGACTGAAGGAGAGTCCACCGGACCTCCTTCATCCACTCACCTGGGAGGGAGCCTGGGTAGAGTCCTCCAGACCCACCAGGCAGAAGGAGAGTCCACCTGACCTTCCTCTGCCCCAGCGTGGAGTTCTTGCAGAGTCCCCCAGACCTGCCAAGTCAAGAGAGAGAGCACTGGTCCTCCCTTCTTCACTAGCTCAGAGGCTCCCTGCGAGGGCATTGTCTCTTGCTCAGCCCGCCCCACCAGAGGCCAAGCGAGACACCCCCCAGCTCCCCTCCTCTATGAAGGGCGGACACTGCTCCCTAGCCAACCTACTGATGGAGAGTGTCTGGAGCGGACCCGTGGTGAGCCTGGGTGTCCTGTCCTTGCAGCCCAGCCCCCGTCAGACTCTCCCAGGGCGAGCGGCCACAGACAACCCCTGACGGCCTTCCTCTCCCGACAAGACCGCAGCCCCAGGACTTCGAGGGCCACCCCATAGGTGACCCCAGGCCCGGGCCAGCCTGGACCCTCCTCCCGGACTCCCACTATGGCCAAGGGCAGGCACTGGCCAGCACACCTCCTAGCCCTGTTTGGCCCCAGTCCCAAGGGCCCCCACACCCAGACGGCCCCCAACAGGAGAGGGCCACCACACATGCTACCCTCCAGCCTACACTGGACTCCTGACGTCACCACACAAGGCCTGCATCCTTATCAGAAGCGCACCCCTGACAGCCCTCCCCCTATGCCTGACCGTCACCTGCACCTAACTGTGCCGTGACCTCAGTGTGCCTCAGTGACTAGAGCAACAACTGTGCCCATCCATAGTGCTATAGACCCAGAGAGTGAATTCCCCTTACCAGAGTGTTGTGACCCCTGTGTAATATCAACACCCTCCCCCTTGCGAAACCCAGAATCTCATAACCCTGTGGAAACCCAGTGCGCATACAGAATATAAGTGACGCCCTCCCCCTGTGTAACCCTGTAAACCCCCTTTGCAATACTTTGACCCTCGTACATAAAGTGAACTGTGCTCTCTCCTCGGCCCCTGTGTAATATCTGTGCCACAATAATAAAGTCACGACCCCTGTGTAATATCTCTGCCCATAAATAGTGTCATGACCTGTATTTCACCTGGGAGGCATAGTGTTGTGCTATATATGCTCTGTGTTGCCTTATATATAGAACTGTCCTGTGAACATGTAGTGTTAAGAGCACTATATCTGTCTGTAAGGTAATATATGTGTAATACTGGTTAGCCTGTGTTTGAGCCCTATCCCTTGTCTGCATGCTCTACCCCGGTCCTGAACAAAAGAACCCAAGCACATGCATGTATCCTTGCTCAAGTAGTTGGACTAAGAATACACTGCATAACACCAACTAAAGATACACTTTCTAGGGGTGTAGCCCACTGTAAAGGTGTGAAACAAACATAAGATAGGGTACAGTATATGAGGTTCTCATCTGTGTTTAGGCAACACTAACAGTGCACTGTCAATCCAAGCATAATCAGTATGCTCATGTGGAGGGAAATCCCTTTCACTCTTGACCTAAAGGAAACTGAAGCATTTCATACTATCCATCTATTGCCTGATGCCTCAATCCCATAAGGGGTGACCACAAACAAATCGCCTCCATGTTGCCCTGTCCAACTCCATTTCACTGCCTTGCTCCCAGCTCACACCCTGCACTCTCATATACCACTCCACTCCACCCTTCCATCTCATCCTCGGCTTCCCCCTCCCTCCCCCCCCTCCACCTCACTCGCATACACTCTCATTAGTCTCTCACTCTCCATCCTATCGACATGGCCAAACCACCTCAGTGTATTTCTCCTACTGCTTTCTATCACATCCACATCCACACTGCAACACTCCTACACTTCCTCATTTGTGTTAGTCTCTCCATATAACTCCACATGCTCCTCTCAAATAACTCATTTCCACTGCTCTTGCTCTTGACTTGCATCCTTCCAACAAGGTCCAGGCTCCACTTCCATACGTTAGGATTGGTATCAAAATACTGCCATGCAGTGACTTTTTTTACTTCCACGCTCACTTCCCTGTTCCTTATTGTTGCTATCAAAGAACCAGCAACCTTTCTTCCGTGATGTACCCTTTCAAGCACTTCACATTCTAATCTTCCAGCCTTACTTACCTAAGTACTTCAAAACATTCTCATTTTCCATTTCCTCCTCAACCAACCTCACGGTAGGTTAGGGTGGTCCTTATTACAACAATGACACAAACAGAGGACTGGCAATACAAACCCAGACAGATCATCTTTTCATACTCAATAATCCCAATCAGCATACCCATATCCCACACTAAGCCCTCTTCCTCCCATTGTCCCCAGACGCCACCCTCTGCTCCCCAAACCTCGCCCCCACAACATCCTGGAGAGTGGTCAGAACCCTTGGCTCTGACCACCTACCAATCATCATCACTACCAAAACCAGAATCACCCCAGCTGGCCACAGACACACATACACTAATTATAAGAGAGCCAACTGGGAGGCCTTCACAGCTGAAACAGAACAACACTTTGAAACATTACACAGTACATCCATCACAAACATCAACACCACTGTGCACACATTCAATACAATTATACAAAATGCAAACAAAAGACATCCCTAGAGGCAACAGAAAAAGACACAACACCAACTTCACACCAGAAATTCAAGGCCTCATCAGTCAACACTCCCAAACACCCCATACACATGACATCATACAACAAATACAAGAACTCAACACTCAAATAAACAATAAAATATCAGAACAGCAAACAATGAATTGGAATAATTATCTCCAGACACTTGATCACAAAACAAACACCAGCAAACTCAACAAAACACTAAACAGCAAAACGCTCTCCAACAGCAACACTACACAATCACACGCTGCCATCACAACAACAGACACCATACCTTCAAACAAACAACAAGCAAACACTCTCATCAATCACTTTTCACATGTCAGTCATCTAAACCCCCACTGTGATAAGCGACGTATCATCCGATGTAAGAGACAGTTCCCCACAGACCCACACTTTGCATCTTTCACTTACAACCAGACGAAGCACATCATCAGTAACCTCAAGCACTCATCTGCCAGTGGACCAGACAACATAAGCAACATACCTTGTACACCTTAAACACTTTGGACCACGAGGCATATAAAGCACTCACCAACATATCAAACTACAGTTACTCACACAACATAATACTCAACATCTGGAAGCATGGCATTATCATCACTATCCCCAAACCCAACAAAGACCCCACGTTACCTTCCTCACACCACTCCATCACACTCCTCTGCACCCCCTCTAAAGTCACTGAACTACTGATACTACAACTAGTAACACCTCACACCCCACTAGCCCCATCACAACATGGTTTTAGGCCACTACACTCCACAAATACTCTTCTTACAGACCCTACACAGAGAGGTTTTGATGGCATGAATTCAGCTAGGCCACAACACAGAACACTCCTTGTCACACTAGACATTAGTAAAGCTTTTGATTCCATCCCCCGCCACAACCTCACAAACAAAATATTCAACACAAACATGCACAATAATACAAAAAGATGGCTGGCAAACTACTTAGCAGACAGATGTGCACATGTAACTTTGGTCGGTCAGTCTTCAAACATCAGAAACTTCACAAATGGCGTCCCCCAATGATCTGTTTTGTCCTCTACACTCTTTAACCTATACATGCATTATATACCCACACCCCATACTCCACAGATACACATTGCTTCCTATGCAGATGACATAACACTTACATGTACACACCAAAACACAAACACAGCCACACATATCCTCCAACCTTACCTCAACACACTACATGAATGGTTCACTACAAACAGGCTCAAAATAGCCCCAGCCAAATCTACAGTGACCCTTCTCACAAACTGGACAGCAGAACACAGTCACATCCCACACCTCACCCTAAACAACACTCCCCTACCACAGACACACACCCAAAATCTTTGGTGTAATGTACATCAATGTCATTTAAACAACACATCACAAACATCAAAAATAAATTAACACCTAGACTCAATGCCTTGAGGTCACTTGCCCATGCAACATTTGGACACAACAAAGAAACCACCACCACAGTGATGAATTATGCAAACCCTGCTTGGGCTCCTAACCTCACTAAAACACACTATAACACTTTTCAGACCATACAAAACAAAGCCCTAAAAATAATCACAGGCTGCACAGCTACTGCACCCACAGACCACCTACACCAAGAAACCAAAGTCCTCAAAGTCAATGATCATCTAGACATGAGAGGCACCCTAATTCTCGCTGCAGCCTCCACAAACCCACAATATCCACTACACTACATGGCAGCACATCCACACACACACACCAAGGAACATCAAAACAACACCCAGCACATGATATCGTACACAAATACTATCATCTCTTCCCCCCTGCCCACCTCAGACCAACTTCCAGAAGCATATTCATACTCAAATCACTCGCCGTTCCATTCAGTCACTTAAAGACAAGGCACAGCTGCATGCACGGCCTTCTGATACCCATCCTTCTGAATCCCATCTCCGTGAGGACAGGGTCCACCTGGCCAAGCTAAGATGTGGGCATTAGAAGAGGCTGGATGACTCCGTCGCTGATGCCTGCCCAGGATGTAACACAGCACCCCATACAATTAAGCAGATCATGGAAGACTGCATTGCACACAATCACCTACACCAACAACATAACACACACTCCTTGAGAGCTCTGTGGGAAAGCCCGGTCTCGGCCATGGCCTTCCTTAGGGACTCGGGGCTATTCGGCCAGACTGCCTAGGGAGCAACTACTACTACTACTAAGGGGGAAAATTAATTCTGGAATGTTTTGTTTGCTGGGATTGTATATTGCGAGTTTAGGTGTAAACGTTTCAGACATTAACCTTTAACCGAACTGGATGATATTTACTGGTGCCACATCATGTCCAGTTTGAGCCTAATAAGCACAATTATTGTTGTGTTAATAAACTTTTTTGGTGTTGGATTTTTTTTTTTTCTTTACTTCACTGGAGGCTACATTCTAGTAATACCCATATTTGTTTGTTTGTTGTTCAGGGATTTGCTTTTTGAGTTAATATTAAGCACTTATTTACTATGACTGAAGCCACATTTTCAACCTGGTGTGAACAGAAACATAACACTGTGGTATTCAGCATATGTTGTCTGAGGAACTACAGGGATTCTGGTAGAGCTCAAATTCCTGCATCCGAGCCACAGAATCATTTCCCCGTAATCGAACCTCTCTATAAAGAATGGAGAAAGTTGGAGATGAGTAAGAGCCAGAATACAGAAAGAGGGGATAAGAGAAAGAACTTCCAAGAACAGTTGAAAGATCTCTGACACTGCACACATGAAGGCCTTCGACCTCAAAAAATCATAAGGATAAGGAGTTTCTTGTGGCTCAGAGGGAGAAAGGGAGGTGAGGCTCTGTGATGGGTACTGAAGAGAGAGAGAGAGAGAGAGAGAGAGAGAGAGAGAATGTTATCGAGCAGTAAGAGAGGAAATAGTGGAGCTGGAGGAAAGTCCATCTAGTGATGAAGATGAAACAGGTGGCGATTATGCAGATACAGCAGGTCCTTCCTTTTTGGCTGCAGCTCCTCCTCTGAAACACCAATGGGTATGAAAAACAGTTGTCACTTCTCCAGTCGCTGCTGCTTTAGATCAGACCAAGATTTCAGACCGTGCTGCAGTCCACCAGGTTTCTGTAACCATTTCTGCCTGTGGACAAGATCCAACAATGTATACTACTAACAGGCAAAGTATCAGCCAAGATTGAATCATGAGTCGAAGGGAATCTACAGAAAGGTAGAAGAAATCATTCCATCCAACTGTGCCACTTGCAGTGCACTGGGATGGAAAACTAATTCCCAATGTAACTGGAGCAAATGTCACTGAACACCTTCCAATTCTCATTCCAGGTGATGGACTTTCAAAGCTTTTGAATGTGCCCAGTTTGGAATCAGGGACAGGCAGGGCCCAATGTCATCACTGAAACCTTGAATGACTGGGGTGTACCTGATGATTCGAAGGGATGATGCTGACACCACTGCCAGCAATGCCGGATTATGGGCAGGGGCGTGCACCCTTATTCAACAACAGTTGCACAAGGATCTCCTCCACCTGGCTTGTTGCCATCATATTTTTGAGATCCTTGTTCAAAAGGCCTTGACCATTTGCCTTGGACTGTCCTCTGGTCCCGACATTCACATATTCAAGCGGCTCATAGCCAAGTGGAATATTATTGAGACAACATGCATTCAGACCTTGAATGACAATGAGGAAATGCCAGTAATTGACAGTGAGCAATGTGATGAGCTCATAGCATTTTGTATGAAAAACTGCAAGAAAGCCAACCTCGAGATGATTATCGAGAACTGCTAGATCTGTCCATTGTTGTCTTGGGTGGTGTACTGCCCCTTGGAACACAATTTCAGCACCCCTGTGCTTGTCACCATGCCAGATTTTTTTTTTTTTTTTTAATGCAGGGAAGAAGGAACCAAGGGCCTGCAAACTGTTCCCATCAAGAATAAACAAAAACAATACAAAAGAGAGCCAAATTCAAGATCCGTTCATTTCAAGATGACTGGATACACTGTGTTTGAAAGATTGGAGATCATAGGAAGTAGGAAATACAGACAGAGGAAGACAGTTCCAGAATTGACCAGTTGCATAAATGAAGGACTGGGAGTAACGGTTAACTTTTGCATTAGAGAGTTGGACAGAAAAGGGATGAGAGGTTGTTGCTAGACGGGTACTACGTGCCCGTCGTAGAGGTGGAGGGATGCAAGCAGACAGTTCAGAGGAACAGTGGCCATTGAAACAGTGATAGAAAAGAGATAAAGATGCAACAGTGCAGCAAAGAGACAGAGGTTGAAGGGAGCTAGTGAGAGGAGGAGAGTTAATGAGACAAAAAGCCTTTGATTCCACCCTATTGAGAAGAGCTGTATGTGGGAAGCCTCCCCACATATGAGAGTTGTACTCCAAACAGGGGCGAATAAAACCCGTGATAAGGTCAACAACTGTGCAGGGGTAAAGAAGGTTCAGAGTCGGCTTAGCACACCTAATCTCTTGGAAGCAGATTTCACAAGAGTTGCAATATGTTCTTTCCAAGATAAATCCCGAGTGAATGAAACCCCAAGCATGTTCAAGGATGATGAAGGAACGAGCTGGACTCAATTAAACATCAGTGGGAACTCCTGTGGAAGGTTTTATGGGGATGATAGGTGTAAGAACTGAGTCTTTGATGCATTAAAAACAAGATTATTTTTACCCCAGCCAGAGATGCAAGCCAAGTCAGACATTAGGTGTGCCATAGCCTCATCCCTCGTTTGTTGAAGTAACTGCTGAGATGGACATTGCAAGAACCGAAGGGAAAGGTGAAGGGTGGAATCATCAGCGTACGAGTGGATAAGGTTAGATGTACAGCTCAGAAGGTCACTGATGAATAAAAGGAAGAGAGTTGGTGATAGGACAGAGCCCTGAGGAACACCACTGTTGATAGGTCTAGGAGAAGAACGATGGCCGTCTACAACAGTGGCTACAGAACAAACAAAAAGGAAGCTAGAGATGAAGGCACAGATAGAAGGATAGAAACCGCACGAGGGCAGTTTAGAAATTAAAGATTTATGCCAGACTCGATCGAAAGCCTTTGAGATGTCAAGTGCAATGGCAAAGCTTTCATTAAAGTCCCGAAAGGAGGATGACCAGGAGACTGAAAGGTAGGTGAGAAGATCGCCAGTGGAGCGTCCCTGACAGAACTCATACTGACGATCAGGAAGAAGGTTGTGATAGGAAAGGTGCTTTAAAATTTTTCTGTTAAGAATAGACTCAATAACTTTTGAAACACAGGATGTTAAAGCAAATGGACAATAGTTAGAGGGTTGGGAATACCCATACTGACGATCAGGAAGAAGGTTGTGATAGGAAAGGTGCTTTAAAATTTTTCTGTTAAGAACAGACTCAAAAACTTTTGAGACACAAGATGTTAAAGCAAATGGACAATAGTTAGAGGGTTGGGAATGGTCACCCTTCTTTGGGACATGCTGAATGAGAGCAAACTTCCAGCAAGAAGGAAAGGTACAAGTTGACAGACAAAGGCGAAAGAGTTTACCTAGGCAGGGTGTAAGCACAGAAGCACAGTTCTTGAGGACAACAGGAGGGACTCCATAAGGCCCATATACCTTGTTAGTATTGAGGCCAGTGATGGCTGAAAATATATCAGATGAAGAAATTTTAATGGCAGCCATAAGGAAGTCAGAGGGGGGAAGTGATGGAGGAACAGCACCGGAATCGTCTAAGGTGGAATTGGAGGAGAAAGTCTGAGCAAAGAGATCTGCTTTATCAATAAAATAGCTGCAGAGCCATCAGAGTAGAAAAGAGGCATGGCTAAAGCTATATACAGCATCAAAGTCTATCTCTTCCATTATCAGACAAGCACCTCAATGAAGCAAGACCAAGGACTGAAGCGGTTTGTTGTGTTCATGAAGCAATACCTGAAATCATGGTGCATGGCAACAAAAGCAATTCTAGACCCAGCAAACAATCTGAGGATTCTCCAGGAATTGTCACTTTATCCTGATAAGGACATCTCACAAGTCTCCTTGAAAGCATCTGGTTGTCACTTGTGGTATTTGTCAGAGCAATTAATTGGACTGGCCTTTTTTGATCCAACTCTTGACCCTAAGGATGAAGAAGGATGCAAAGATCAACTAAAGAGCACGACAACTGAACTTGAGACAACAGCACTGAATCAGAAATCAATTTCAAGTTTTGTGACCAGTAACTTGTGGTAGGTGGGGGCACTCACCATCCACTCACTTGATGTAGTGTTGCTTTGGGTGTCTGCCCTTTCCTCTCTTCCTTCCTTCCTCTTCTGTATTTGTTTCCTTTATTCTTTCCTCTTCCTTCTGCTTATGGATGACTTTACACTCCCACTTTTGTCTTTCTTTCCTTCATTCTTTCCTCTTCCTTCTGCCTATGGGTGACTTTACACTCCCACTTCTGTCTTTTTTTCCTTCATTCTTTCCTCTTCCTTCTGCCTATGGGTGACTCTACACTGAGTGACAAGCCAAAAGGTTTCCTGTACACCAGGAAACCATTTACTATGCTGGGGGTTAACCATATAACCAAATTATGGCACTTGGTGGTTTAGTGGGTAATTAAGGTGCTCCAGTCAGACTGAGCTTGTGTAGGTTTATCTTCAAGGGGTGATTGGGCTTTATTGCTCACATAATGCCACTCAGGGATGAGTGAGGCTGGTCACTCTCATCTTAAATGTCTGGAGCCTGGGCTCCTACGATCCTCATGGGGCAACATAGGATTCGATGATGATGATGATGTGACCAGCAACACCAAGAAGATCTTCACATTGCTTGGCCTTCCTCAATCATTCCTAGAATTCAATCCATCCACATGGGAAGGTCGTGAGGATTACAAGGAAGGTGAGCACATTGTCCAGGGGCTACAGGTAACAAATGACTTTGCTTAAAGAGGGGTGAAAGTGGGGCAGAACTGATTCAAGAGTTTAATCCAACGTTGACCAAGAACAAAGATCAATGGCAGTTTCTTCTCCAGGCCACTGAGCAACACAGGCAACTGTATCCAGATGCAAAGAAGGTTACAGCTAGCAGCAATTACAAGCCATAAAACTAGATAACAATGAGTGGGAGTTGAGTTCACATGACATCCTACACCAGTGAGGTGAGGACCTAGGTAACCCAATGACATATTAACATTATGCCATAACAGTATAACTTTGACCATGATGTGGCACCAGTTAAAATTATCTAATAAGCATGACGATTTTCATACACCATTTTTTTATCAACAGGAATGAAGTCCTGCAGATGCTGAAGCAAATTTTTCGAGTTGAAAATTAAGGACCACCCTACTGTTCATTCAGTGGCTTCATTTCTCTCAAAGACCATAATTTTACTCTTCCCTACATTCGTCTTTAGATTCTGTTTCTTACACACTCTCCCAAACTCATTCACCAAGCCTTGCAGTTCCCTTTCGTCATCACTTAACAATACAGTATCACCTGAAAATAACAGTACAGGGAGTTTCCAAACACTGCCCTCTCTCCTTATGGACACTCCACCACTCACTGCCCTACCTTGTACCTCTCTTATAACCCCATCCATATACAGACTGAACAACCTTGGAGACATGACACATCCCTGTTTCAATCCAACATTCATCATCATAATCTAGACCTTCTTTCCCAACCTAGGGCAGGGTGAGAGTAGCAATATCCAGACAATCCAAATTTGCCCAATCCAATAGTCCACGCTTCCATTCACTCGCCATTCAAGCCCCCGGAACCCTGGCTCTATCTGATACGCCAAAAACATTAACCACGTTCTACAGCTTCAACTAAACGTATTCGATAGAGCCAATCCAACATTCAAATAGAAAAATTCACTCAGTTCACTATCCACACACACTGCAGCCCTGGCCCCATCATACGTACTCTTCACGGCATTCAACAACTTCCGGTTTACTCCATATATTTTTAATACTTTCCACATTCCTTGTCTATCCACCCTGTCATATGCTTTCTCCAAATCCATGAAGGCTGCATAAAACTTCTTTCCCTTTTCAAGAAACTTTTCCACTAAAGAACTGAGAATGAATATCTGATGTACACAATCTTTTACCTTCCTAAAACCTCCCTTTCCTTCTCCAGCCAATTCCTCCATTATTTCCCTAACTCCGTCAATAAGTATCCTACCATATAATTTTCCTATTACACTAGGAAGACAAATGCACCTATGATTACCACACTTCATTTTCCCCTTTTCCTTGGTACAGGGGAATAATTATACCTGACTTCCAATCCCACGGGACTCCCTGGCCAATCTGCACATCCTCCATATACATTCTACAAGCATCTCTCCCCCATGCTTCAGCATTTCACCACATACTCCATCAATTCCTGGGGCTTTCCCCAATTTGACTTTCTTTATTGGTTCCACTACTTCCAACCTACTGATTTCTTCCTCTCTTCTCACCTCTCTCCTCCTCCACGCCATTCCCCAGTCACTTATACTCACATTAATTTTATTCTCTATTTTTAACAATTCCTTAAAGTGTTTTCTCCATCTGCTCACTTTTTCTCCCTTCTCCACAAACAATCTACCATTTTTTTTTTTTCATTCACTCCCTGACTTGCTGCTTTATCACCTTGTCTAACTCTCTTTACCTCTTTCCAGAACATTTTCTTACATTCCCTCCACTTTACAAATGCCTCATCCACTCTCTTCTCACTAATATTTTCACCTCTCTCTTCCTCTCTACATATAACTCTCTCTTCCGTCTCTCAACTTCCTCCATGCCCGTTTCTCATCCACTCACTATGTGCTTTCCTCTTTTGCATCACAACCTGTCTCACCTCTTCATTCCACCATGCTGTTCCTTGCACCCCCTTTCATCTTCCACTCACCCCACACACCACCTCACATGCTGCACAGATTTCTTCTGTGAATATCTTGTACACACCTTCCACTTCAGTGCCACGAAAAACTCAAAATTTCTAACATTCATCTTAGCCACATTACCGCAGATGGTGACCTAAAAATAGCATGTCCATACTTGATTGTATGCTCTTTCATCTCATCACACTAAAAACTGTCTGGATTTTTTTTTAAATAATGCATTAGTATCATTCATTCATCACCTAATCCAGTGCTGCCCCATGAGGTGCATAGGTACCCGGGGTTGGGAAAATTGGTCCTGACATTTAAAATGAGAGTGACCAGCCTCACTCATCCCTGAGTCGCATTACATGAGCAGTAAACCCCAACCACCCTTTGGATATAAACCTGCACCGGCTCAATCTGATTAGAGCGCCTTAATTGCCCATTAAACCACTAAGCGCCATAATTTGGTTATATGGTTACCAACCAGCATAGTACATGGTTTCTTGGTGTACAGGAAACAATACAAATCCTGAATCATAATTTAATTACAACTAAACTATGGAAGGTATAGTCCTCATTTTATGAACACTAATATTTCAACATATTCCTTTACATATCAAAACAGTGAGAAGGCTTAAGGTAAAGCTGATAAACTAATATTATTTGCCCACTACTGGATGGACAGGAAATCCTAATGCCAATTAACTTGTTAAACATTATAACTTGTGTAATTTTCAGTAAAAGTACAGGGCATATGATTTTTTTTTTTCTGTAAATAAAGTACAGTACTAATAATATACTAATAAAGTAATGGAATATGCTACATGTACCAACAAGTATGCAGATACACCAGAAAAAGAATATGTTACTAATAAAAAGAAATTAATAATAAGTAAAGAATGACCAGAACTTGATACAGTATTGGCAACTATACACATTAAGATAAGACTGGTAAGTTAACCCTGTTTAAAATAAATTATAAAGAAAATTGCAATGCTAATCTTTTTATGCATTTTGAACAACAAGCAGTCAGCATTGCCTCTGGATGTACATAAGTGGATACAGCAAAATACTGAAACATATAAATTCAAGACTGATCCTTTTTCTTGCAAATTTTTTATTACATGTAAGTGTACGAGTATACATGTTTTAACCTTAGATATACTGGACTATTTCTTAGTGTGAGATACTTCTATACAGCTAGCACAGTAGGATGCATCAGTCATTCACAGTACAGTGTTAGGTGCTGCATGATATTAGAATATCTGTGTAACTGCTTCAAAAACAGACACAGCTTCTCATTCAAACCATAAATATCCAAGATGCTACTCTTTCGCAGAAATGACTGCACTGAATAAAGGATGGACTGCCACCGTTTAACTAAGAATGTACAATGCAATGAGAGTGAGAGAAACTTTTCTCAAAATGCACAGATAACACCAATACAAATCATACATTTGCACTTTTGAACACCACTATAGAGCAAAATTTTGTACCAGTCTATGACCTAAACTTTTTGAACAAATAGTGCTGATGATCTTTCTTTGAACCTTTTCTCCTCTCCCCATAGATGGAGTCATCAGCACCAGAAAGGGAACCCATATTGCCAGGCCTACGCTGAGATCCACCCATCCCTCGTTCACCCCCTACACCTTCCTCATACATGTCTGCTTCCGAGGCAGCCAAAATTTGTTCCAGCAATTGTACTTTCTCTTCACGTGTAGTGTAGTGCAATTGCTCCTCCTCCATCCCTACCATCTGTGCTGGAGTAATTACCTGGTAGGCATAGCCCTGGTTAATAAGAAAACTTTGTCTCTTACGGGAGTACCCCATCTCCCTTGTGTCTTGTGACAGAAGAGCATAGAAAAAGGCATTGAAGTTTTCTGCTATGGCACCTTTCTTAGCTCTCAATATCCTCCCCAGTCTCTGTGCTTCCTGCCTACGGGAGCCTCCCTGGGAAGATATTTCAATTAAAACATTTGCTTCAGGAATATCAAAGGAAGTGTCTGCTACTCTGCTGAAAAATATTGTGTTTACTTTTGGATTCAACTTGAAGTTCTGAATAATTGTCATTCGTTCCTTCTGACCAGTCTTTCCACAAATGTAGGGTTTCTGCATTGTTTTAGCATAGTGGATCAGTGCAAACACTTCATCAATAAATACAATAATCTTGTCATTGCGATTTTCATGATACTTAATTAGGAACTCACACGTCCTAAACTTATTAGGATTCATGGCACAAAGTAGTTTGATTTTTTGGTCAGACACTTTGCCCTGGAGGTATTCCCTGTAAAATTCAGGAGTCATAGGACACCACACCTCAGCACACTGCACCTTGGCAATGAACCCTTCCTTTTGAAGCTCAAGCCAGTTAGCTTCATACAACTTTGGTCCAATTAAAAAATTTAAATCTGCAATCTTATCATCTTCTCTTACAAGTGTTGCAGTCAGGCCTAACTTGCAATGCGACTGAACAATAGTAAGGACACGTCTGAACATCTTGGCTGGAATAGTATGTACTTCATCAAGAACCATTATACCCCACTCTTGTTCTTTTAGCCAGTTCATTGTTTGTTCAGCTTCATATGCCCTTTTCTGATTGTGGGAGATCATAGCATAGGTTGTGACCAAAATACCAGCATTAAAAGGTTTATCTTTGGCATCAGAAGTAAATCTACAAATCATATCATCTGTTGCTGTGGACCACATTTTAAACTGCTGTTTCCACTGTTCTACTGACACACCAGAATTACATAATACCAAAGCTTTCTTGTTAACTGTACAACAAGCTGTGACACCAACCAAACTCTTTCCAGCTCCACATGGCAGCACAATAATGCCTGATCTTGCACGCCCATTTCCAAACATTTTGCGCAAACTTTTTTCCTGATAGGGGCGCAGTACTGCAGAAGGCTTAAGGTCAATCTTGATATCTTCATTCACTGTATCATTCTTGAAATCGTACTCAGCCAACAAAGGATAATCAAGGCCAATACAAGTTTTCTGCAATAATTCAATTCTATCCTGATTTACTTCAAATGAAAGAGTTTTCAAATTCTTTTCATCTTCCTCCTCTTCATCAGCTTTATCAATCTTATCATAAAAATCTGTAATATCCTCTGGTATGGCACCACCCTCTTTGCTATCCCCATTTGGAATATCAGAGTCTGGCTTTGAATTTGCCTTTGACTCCTCTGAAGTTCCAGCCATCTGAGCCTGATGACTGGTAAACATAATGGCTTGTGACTTCTGCCTTTCTGAACTTACTACCCCCTCATGGGGACTCATCATGCAATCCTGAATGGTCGGGTGTTTGATGAGCTTCTGAATGACATTGGGATAATCACTTTCAACATAATAACGGTTCTTTTTCAAGACAAGCTTCACTTTGCCATAGGAGAGTGTACAGCTCTGAATGAACTGACAAATTCCTGGTGGCAGTGATGTCTTGCATAACCTTTTCAGATACTCTATAATGTCATGCGTCTGCAAACCAACACTAACTGCAGCATACAAGGAGTACGCTGTCAGCTTGTATTCATGTATATGTTCAGGGCGACACACTGGCTCCGCAACGGTAATTAGGAAGTCCTTAGCATGCTTGTAGACAGGGGAAAAGGATTCAAGGAAAATGTGGCCATTGGTGGCAATCCAGAGGGGGCGTGTTTCATGATCTTCCCGTAGCTCCATCTGAGTGCGGTAGTCAAAGGCTCCATATGCATCTTTGGGAGTTGACTGGTCACCACGTTCCTAAAACAAAACATATCATCACCATCACATCATCCAAAAGCTACCCCCCACCTTAGCAACTCAGGTGGGTAGGATCCACACAAAATACAGTAAAACCTCGATATAACGGACTTCAATAGACCGGAATTCGCTTTTATCGGACTCGAGGAGCTACCGGACTAAACTCCTATATATCGGAAAAAGTCCGATGAAGCCAGAAGCAGTCCGGACTGCTTGACCACTTCAGTATGTTCACCACAATAAGACAAGTAAAAGATATGTTTTTCAGTGCACAGTACAGTATTATTATACCATTTGATTAATGTAGTGAAGGTATAACACAGTACAATACTGCAATGGTGGTGAAAACCACTGATGCAATCCGGACTAATGTCTGATATATCGGAAAAAGTCCGGATTAGCAGAGGTAAGTCCAGATGTCGCTTTTATCGGAATTTTGCATTTTTCGGAATGGCTTGGGCCCCAATTAGTCCGTTATATTGAGGTCTTACTGTAAATAAATAAAAAAAAATAAATTAATACCTGTAAATAAAATATCATCATCATCCAGACCTCCTTTCCCACCCTAGGGCAGGGTGAGAAGCAGCAACGTCCAGACAACCCAAGATTGCCCAATCCAATGGGCAACAGTTCCTTTCATTCATTATACAAGCCTCCGGAATCCTGGTTCCATATGATACTCCACAAACATTCACCACATTCTGCAGCTTCACAAAAATGTATCCGACACAGTCAATTCGTATGCTGTCACGTTAAAAGGGGTACCAAATCCCTGATCATGCGCTTCTCCTCACAATACTCCTCCAGCCAGCTTGATCTTTTGTCAGTCCCCTAGCCTCACTGACTTCCAAACCTCTCTTCCTCACATACTCATCTACCATATCCCTCCACCTTCTCCTTGGCCTACCTCACCTCCTCCCTCCTTGAAATTTGCTCAGATATACTTTTTCACCACTCTATTGTTATCCATTCTCTCCACATGACCATACCATCTCAGTACACTCTCTTCAATTCTGGTGTCCACAGACTTCTTCACTCCGCATCTTTCACAAACCACATTACTTCGTATCCTATTCACACTATACTCCACATGCATTCCTCAGCAGTCCCATCTCCACTGCTCTCACTACATCCATATGTTAAAAGTTGGCACTCACACTCCTTCATGTAAGCCCCATGCAGCTGCAAAAATCAAGCATCTGTTTCTTATCAAGGCCTTCACTGCACCAGCTACTTTCTTTCCCTACTGTATATCATTCTGATTTTCCCTTCTTTTGCACATTTTGCACATTTTCTTCTTTTTTCTATCACTGTACCCAGGTATTTCAACTCTCTCACCAATTCCAGTCTCTCTCCATTCACTGTAACACCACACTGGGAGTCACCTTCTCCCGCAATAACCATCACTTTACTCTTTCCTACATTTACTCACAAGGCATGACACTCACAGACATAAGCAAAACTCTGCACTGGTTTACCAAGTTCTTGTCCAGTAATTGCAAGTAGTACTGCATCATCAGCACACAACAAATATGATATAGTATTCCATCCATCACCATTCATTGACCATTCATTACTAACGCCATCCTCCGCTCCATTACTCCTGTTTTTACGTCTCTCATCACCCCATCCATATATATATATATATATATATATATATATGCAGTAAGTCCTCATTTTTCGCCGTTTTGACGTTCCGCCAAAACGTCGTGAAGCGTGAAACATCGAAGTGTGAAGTTAAGAATCAACGGGAAAAATAGATGGGCGTTCCAGTGGGACAGCTACCTACCCTATCAAAGTACTATAGCAACAAACAGGCCCTACCCAAAATTAAATATGGAGTGTTTACTAGTTGCTTATACAACATAGCACAATAAACATGTACCTGAAATGACATTAGAACTGTTATAAAGAGCTGCAACACCAAAAATCCTTACCAGAAATAAAGCAAACATTGGCATGAGTTGCAGGTGAAGGTGTGTTGAGGGTGGATGGGCTAGTTACTAGGCGACATGGGCCTCTCTGGGGAAGCCCTATCACCTAAGCCGAAGCCCTCAAAGTTGAATTCAGGCTCCAGCAACTCCACTTCCTCTCTGTCCACTTCTCGTCCTTCATCCTCCTCTCCTGTCACGTCTAAGTCTTACATAATAGCAGACACATTCTCTGTCACATTAAAAAAACATGTGATCCTGGCTTGTCTCTGCTCCAGCATGTTTCTATTGTAGACTCCCATCAATTGAGCCTTCGGATAATTTAAGGTGGATAGGATCTGGGTAGCCTCAGGCATAGTCCCGGTGTATGTCTCGAAGGTTGTTGCCATGTCGGTTACGGTGGACAGGCAGTGGGACAATTTCTGGGTGGTCATCTTCTCCCATGCAGTGTGATCTGGCCTTTCATTCTCTTCACTAGAGTTCATCTCTTCCTCTGTTATGTCAACCACACCTGAGTCTAGTCGTAGTGTGTCAAGTGGTGTCTTACAGCTGTTTTGTCCACCTCTGCTGTGTGTAGACTTGTGCGTCTGATCGCACAACAAAAACAAACTCCATTAGGTGAATATTGATACAGTAAAAAACAGTGGCACAAACAAAGGTTGGGAGAGAAAAACACACACATTTACTTCATTGTTATTTTATGTGAACTCACCTGCTTGTTGAGAGGTTCCTTGCTCTTCCATAGGGGTATAATGCAACATAACAGTAACCAACATTACCGATTTTCATTACAATACTGCATATTCTTCCCCTGAATTGTTCTAACACTTGGTTGGTTAACTCTAAAAACTAACTCCATTAGGTGGATATTGATACAGTACAAAACCGTGGCACAAATAAAGTTTAAGGGAAAAAAACACAGACACATTCACTTTATTGTTATTTTACATGCACTCACCTGCTTGCTGAGAGGTGCCATGTTTTTCCTGAGTGTCCTTATGGTGCTGTCAGGAGCCCCAGTCAGGCGACTATCTCAGGGGCTGTCAACCCCTCCTCAATCAGCTGCAAAATCCTTTGCTTCTCGGCTGCACAAAAAACAAAATGGTGAAGGGGTCTGTAGTACCGCCGCTGTATCGACAGAGGGCAGGGTGATCGCAAGATGGCCGCCAACAAATGAACATCGGAATGCGTCGTCTGCTGAGTCTCGGCTGCAAGCTGGAAGTGGAGACGAACACTGGAAGAAATGACGAAGTTTGCGACATGTTGGAAACTTTTTTCTATTGCGAAAAATGAAGCATCGAAGTAAAAGTAGCTATATATCTATATCTATATCTATCTATATATCTATATCTATATCTATATCTATATCTATATATATATATATATATATATATAATGAGTGGATGAGGAACAGGGGCGACGAAGAAGCTGAAAGACGGACGAGAGAGTTATATGTAGTGAGGAGGAGAGAGGTGAAAAGATTAGTAAGAGAGAGTAAGAAGAGAGTGGATGAGGAGCTTGGAAGGAATTTGAGTGCAAAGTGGAGGGAATGTAAGAAAATGTTC